>CM059975.1:83061835-83103659 GCA_030490835.1 Annona cherimola | reverse complement strand
AGTAGAATGATTGATATTACTGTGCTGAGCAGAAGCGATGCGTGAATATAGAGTCCGTTAACGCACAATTGGAAGGATCGTTGATGTTGCGTCGCCGGATGCGTCCATCAACACTGGACGTTTTCTTCCACCAGCAACATGCTTGCGTCGCACGCTACGTGGAGAAGATAGTGGAGCATCATATTGTGGTACTCCGGCTGTGCAAGCTTTCAATGACGTTCGCGCGGTTGGGTAATTTGGGGATTTAGAAAATATTAAAAGCAAAAATGGGAAATTCTACCGTAGCCTCACAGATGCTATCATGCTAAAAGCTTGGGCATGTGAGTAATCTTTGAAAGAAATTTTTGAAAATTTTTGTATCTATAAAGAATTAAAAATCATACATATATTTACAATTTTAAAAAAAAATATTCCAAAAAGGCTGACATGCACGGTGTAACTTAGGCATGATAGAGCCCGCTCCAGGCCCGAAGAACCCAAAAACTTTCAGGATTAGAGTTTATTTTTTAAAAAGTTGAACCCCGAAGAGCCCGAATTCATGGAGCGTATTTGTAAATAAGGTTAGAAATAAAGTTAGGGTTTAAGCAAAACTCAACCTATGAAACTCGAGCTAAATTTGCGTTTAGATATAATATAAATAAATTATATATAATATCTAAACAATCTTTCTTATGTTTGTATTTTTATATTATTTATATTTATATTTAAATATATGTTTGTCATGTTGCAATTATGTTACAGATAAATATAATATTTTCATTTATATTTATCTTTATATTTATTATTTTCTTTTAATTTAATTAATTTTTCCATTAGATCTTGTTTCGAAAAGTAATTCTTCCAGGAGTATATATTATTATATTTTAAAAAATATAGTTAGACTATATATTATTCTTTTTGCTTATAAGATTTGTTAGTATTGTATATTCATATTAAAATTTAAATTTATCACTTTTAAATTTAATAGAAAATTTTCAATTCAAATTTCAACCCGAAGCTCCTTATCTTCACAAGTAGAATTAGAATTAAAATTTAAGTCTTATAAATAAGATTGGAATTAGGGTAGAGGGAAACTCAAATTTAATGAACCCGGGTATATACATGTGTCAGGTCGTATGGGTACACGTCAGAATGTAATCTGTTTTGGAAATATTTAAATCACATGATCTGATTCACAATTAGACAAAGTTACATAAAATATATTACAAACCGGCCGCAGCTCGATATTATTTCATGGGTATCTCTTTGGCCACAATGAGATTTGTGAGAACCTCTTGGAAGAAGGCCGTTTTATGTTTAAATCGGAGCCCTTCTAATGTTTAAACGAAAATTCAACCAGTAGCATTATTTAATATCTTTTATTTTATGACGTGAACAAAATTCACCCGTTTAAAATATGTGATTATGTGAAAATTATAAAAATTGTTAAATCTTTTTACTGATACATATTCTAATAATTTTAGGATTATTTGTTCTATACAAATGATATTTTAGATAATTTCCATATTAATTAATATTTCTGAAATTAATATATGAATTAAAATTTTTTATTACATTAATTTTACCCATCTATATCAAATGAGGTTGTATATATTTTTTCATTTGGATGAAAATTGAATTATTACTCAAATGAATAATTTTAAATATAATGGGTAGAGTGAATTTAATGTCAATGTTAAGGTGAGCTAAAAAGTGTAGTTTCTATCACCACTTGAATGACTAATTGGTTGAAGTAAGTGAGTTACTTGAATGACTAATTGGTTGAAGTAAGTGAGTTAAATGCATAGATTGGGAGGTTTAGGGTTTAGGTAGAGGCATTTGTCTCATTGCCCATCCCTTCGAGTTATCCTCTGTCACTTGCCTGTTCATCAAGGATGAGAGACGTGATAAAAAAAATGAGGTTTTCATATCCATACCAGTAAGTAAATATTTTAAACGCTACAAAGGCTTTGTTAGTGAACAAAGATAACCTTATAAGTTTTCCTATTTGTTACGTGGACAACAAACATATAAGATTTTTGACATGAGTATGTTTGGAAAGTGATAAAATTTTTAAATGAAAAAATTTTAAAATGAGAGAAAATAATGTGTTATGATAAAGGTAATGATAAAAAGTAAAGAGAATAAAGTTAAATGAAATAGGTTGTAGCGGCTATTGTATAAAAATAATTGACATGTAGGATAGTTGTATAGGAAGATTTGAAGAAATAATTAAAAAATGAGGTATTTGTGGAGAGTGAGAAGTTTTAAATTAAAAAGTTTTATTTTCAAATTTTTTTATTATAAATAGACACACACATACATGAAAACTAGTACGGTCTAGATGTATTTGACAGGGAAAATGCATTTGATGTGAAGAACATAGTTGTCTCACGAGGTCATTGTTGCATAATGTCAAAAGTTAGAGGATTATCTCGGCAAATATAAAAAATATGAGGTTATAGTCATAAATAGGTAAACTTTGAAAGAAAATAAGATTATTATGCATTGAAACATGAAAACTTACATGGACAAGGAGAAAATTCAAAAAATTAGTAACTGAAGTCAAGTTAACATGACATGCCCAAAATGTTTAATTTCGAGTAAACAAATTTCTTTTGTTGGTGAAAGTTTTTATTAATTTGGGGTGTGTTTGGGAATTTATAAAACTTTTGATGAAAAATTTTTGGTATAAAAGATTTTAAAATGAGAGAAAATCATATAATATCATAGGAGTAATGATAAGTAGTAAAGAAAATAGAATTAAAATAGATATAGTTATATAAGAAGATGTGAAAAATAATTTTAAAATAGAGTAGTTGTGGAGAATAAAAAGTTTTAAATTAAAAAGTTTTTATTTGAAAATTTTTTAGGGTAAACAAACACACCTTGATGAACTTGCAGTAATGACGATAATTTTCAAAAAATTACATCCAGACCAATATAGTTCGTCCAATATCATTTTATATCATTTTTGTCATCAGATAATCGGTATGACAGGTAAAATTTTTAAAAGAACAAAAATACACATGTAAAAATAGTGCGCGATTACATGCATGCTGCTGGATCATTATACTATAACTCGTGATGATCGTTGGTTAATGGTGGAACACTAGATTTGATTTGATAAATCGCACCGACACTGGTAGATATCATCTTCACCTGCTGATCTTTTAAGAAAATGGTAAAACTTGGTTTATAGATTTAATACATTTAGATTTACTTACCCGTGAAAAAAAATTAGAAAAAATTTAAAAAATAAGTTTTTGGGCCGGATGCATGGAGGTCGGTCTTAAAAAGATTAGGACTCATCATCTTTTTCTTTACAATTCATCTTCTCCTATTTTGCTAATTCGATCTGGTAAATCGAGTTGAAAATGGTATATTTAAGTGTGGAACCCAAAATTTTAGGACCATGTATGAAACCCTAAGGTCATGAACCCTGGGTTATTGATTTTTTTAAAATATATAATTTTGTAATATATGGAGTTGAAGGACCGAATAATTAATTTAATAAATAGTAAACATGAATAGTAATAATGTGATTAAGATAAAAGTGATAAGTTAATCACGAAAAGACCAAATTACAATTTTACAAAAGTGAGATTAAATTGTAAATTTAGAAAAGATGATTGATTGGTAATTTTGGCATGAGTGGAGACAAAAAGTGGACTTAGTGGAAATTTACAAAGGTTATATTTGGAATTTATAAGAAAATAGAGGGTAATTTATTATCCCACTAAAATTAGTTATGAAAATGAATTTTTACAAATATTTTGGGAAGAAATTTCAAAATTCTGAATTATACAAATTGAAACTGTTTAAATTCACGGAACTTATGGAAAAATAAAAATAAATAAAAATAAATAGAAAATTTCTGCTAATTAGGGGCACTAATTAAGGGCTTATATTCATCATCACTGTTTTGATTAGATCTAAATATGCATAACTCAGAATCACATAGAAATTTAATAGAAAGTACTAAATTATATGCTCTCTAATCTAGACGGATCAGATTATAAAAAATAGTTGACTAAATTGTCAAACTTAAATATATTAAAAAACGTGCCAAAGTAAATAAATTCTACCGCATGCATGTACACGTTGATATTTTAATTTTTTTATATAATTATTTAGTTAATTAATATCTTGATGTATATAAGATTGTTTGAGATGAAACTTTTGGAGCAAGCCTATTTTAATATACCCTACATAATGAATGGATTAAATTTTGCAAAATATGTCTACAAATTTTTAAAATGAAGTTTTATGCCAAAATATGATTTTAATTAAATTAAAATATGTACTTAGCTCCAATTGAGGTGAAATTTTATGGGTAATCCTATTTTAACATGCTCAATTTAATGAAGGAATGAAATTTTGGAAAACATGTCTCCAAAATTTTAAAATGAGACTTTTTATCCAAATATGAATTAGTTCATTAAAATAAAATAGAAATTTTTTTCAAAATTCCGAAAGGCACATTTTGTTAGCAATTGTATATATATTAATAAAAAATATTTTCATAATATATAAATGTGTATGTAGGAAGTTATGATTTAATTAACTAATGTTGGAATTTGCCGTTTAAAAAAAAGAAAAAGAAAAAGAGAAGAAGCAGCGCTGGCAGTAAAAAAGGAGGTGCTCGGTGCATGAAATAATTGCTGGAATTACAGAAAAGCAACAGCTGGAAAATTTTAAGCGGTAACCTTGGGTTAGAATCAATTAACTATGGTAAACTTATCAGCTATAATATAAAAAGGAGCATCTGATCAGTTTTGCATTCAGCGTCAGTTTCACTAGCCAACAGAATCAAGCAACGGAAGCAATGCTCCAAGTATTTCAAACAGGTTCTTATCCATTTTTAATTTCTTCACGACGGCATTTTTATTTTAATTCAGTTTTCAGTTTAGGTTCTGAAATAAACATATATGGACGTTTGAATGATAGAGTATATGCACTAATTATTTTGATTTTGAAATTCATAAGCTAAAAGTTAAACAACCTGCTGACGTTGATATGATTCATGTATATACTGTTTTGATTTTTAATTCATAACCTGTCAAACGTTAATCTGCAAAATATTTCCTCTGAACAGGTTTATATATATATATATATATACCACATTCGGATTTGAATTTCATAAAATAAAAAATTTTATAGTCTGAACGTTAACTTAATTCAGTTTTGATTTCATGCTAAACAATTATGATTTAATAACTGTTTAAAATGATACAATTTGAATTACCCTCAAAATAATAGGTTAATCTTGAATTATTGTTTTAAATCTGAAGGTTATGTGATGTGAGAAACCAAAATAAGAATGAGATGGTAAACGAAGGAGTTTAGCTATGAAAATTTGTGTACAATCTCATTATATTATCATTAAGGAACGACCAGATTTTTAGCTTAAAATATTAAGCTGGTTGAAAATTAAAAATCCGAGAATATTAATTTAAACAGGGTAAAACGGGTGACAGGATCAGCTGTAGTAAATGATTTTTAATAATTTTTGGAGATGGAATTTTACTCTGAAATTTTGATATGATGTAAAAGATATTATGTTTATCACACGAAAAATATTAAATATGATTTTTGGATTACATAAGTATGGTTTAAAAATAACGTGATTAGGGCTGTTCCTAATTTTACAACACTGTCCAGCACAGTGAAAATGGTAAAATAAATATATAATGTTAATATTTATTGCTAAAATTTTTATGAGTATTAAATAATGTAGTTATTGATGTATGACAGAAATTTCAGAGTTAAATACCTTGATTTGATTATAAATAAAGATTTAGAGAAATTAGTACACCTGATTTCAGCAAATGTAAACAGTAATTAGGAACATGATCATGAACAATAATCATGAATAGTAAACAAAGTGATTTGGGCAGAAATAAGATTGATTTTTATAAGGATGTATGAATGGAATTTTTGAAGATTTTTGGGATAAAAGTCCATATGTGAAAATAGAGACTAAATTAACCTCTATGAGAGTTATGAAGGAAAATAAAGTGATTATGACATATGCATGGGTTGGAAGCCCTAAGATGAATTCAAATTTAATAATAGAAATGTGCAAGCATGAAATATTATGTCTATATGAGAAAAATGGTTCTTTTCATTTGTATAGGAAAAGAAATGGGTACAAGTGAAAGATACAAGTTGACTACGCAGGTAAGCAAGCAAACCTTTTGAAAATACAATTTTATACGACCTTATTTTGCAATCTTAAATTGTCTTGGAAATTGCTTCGTTAAAAGCAAATCCTTTTAATGTTGAAAAATATTGAAATGCAAATGTTGAAAAGGTTGTGTTGAAAGGAAAATGAGTTTTTTTAAAATAATATTTGAAATAAATGTATTGAATAGTTTTATTTCAAGGTTTTAAAGTATTTTAAGGATATGTTTCAAAGGTTCTCTAAATATTGAATTATTTTAGAATTTCCAAAATCCATTGTTTCGAGTAGGATTTAAGGAAGGCCAACACGATAAATTAATTTGAAAAACGATTTGAGTAATGTTCAAAGGATTATACAAGTCTATCACATATAGAAATGAACAATAAGACAGGTAGACAAAAGTATATGATATTAGATGAAAGTTTCAAATATTTTTAAAGACGTTTTGTCATTCAAAAATTATTTACAAAAACGGTTAGAAAATATCGTTATTTTAAATGTTTTCCTCGAATACTTCAAATTATTTATGAAATATAAATGTTTTAAGGTTGGTCATCCTTACAAAACGTTTTGAGCATAGAACTCGTTAACAGGGGTTAAGCCCAGTTTTTATGATTTGAAAGGAATACAGGCGGAGGTCTGTAGTATTTTACGAAAGCATATTAGCATCAAGTTTTCAGAAAAAGGACACAGACTGTGGTCTGTGGTTTTTTATAAAATCATGCTAGCATGTGAATGTGAAGGAAAAGTGTGCACAAGGGTTATGTACTAGGTCTACTGTAGAGGATATGCATACCGGACGCGGTTGCAAATTGGGCCCCCTTTACATAGGCCGAGTCGCTTGAATAAGGCTAAATGCCGGCGGCGCCCTCCCTGCAATGGGAGATGGACACGGATAGCTGCCTGGCTCGTGGGCTATCATCTGGAAGGGTTTCTCTCCTAAGGAAGGATGATCACTTGATAAGTGTCACCTACCAGATGGACAGAGACGTATTACATGTTGCATATGCTTAAAAAGGGTTTTATGAAAAAGTATTTTAGGACATGACAATGTCCTATGAGAAAAGGAGCTTCGATGAAAAATATTTTAGAACATAAATATGTTTTTATATGTCAAGTTTTACAAGCATATGTTTGCCATGAAATGGGCTTATGAAATGTTCATGAAAGGTATTTATGAAAAGGTTTCCTCCAATTGCTAGTCGAATGCTTGTTAAGCGTCTACTACTGAAAGGTGAGAAATGCATTTAAAATGAAAAATGCTTGCTTATTGAGTTTCGACTCATGTTTTGTTTTCCCCAACCATAGACAGGTACCGCATAGGCCATGAAGGAAAGGAAAAGAGTATGAAGAAAACTTTTCAACAAGTTGGTCTGTATATGGTATGAATGATTATATGGAATTTTCAAAATATGTATGTATGAAATGTTTAGATTGAAAGAATTTGTGATGTAGATAAGTCAGTTATTGTGATATGAACAATATATGTGAAATTGATATTAAGAATATGTTCATATATGATGACATGATGTTATGTGATGAGATACTACGTGTATCATGTGTAAAATTGATGACAAGTGTTTGTTATGTGATGAAAGAAAAAAAAAATTGGACGAGATCCAAATAAAAAATCCCGCCGTGTGATCAGGGCAACAATCCTGAGTCACGTTTACCAATCGATAAAGATCCTGGAGTAAGGCTTCTAGGCACCATGGGTCGGGGCGCCACACTAAGAATCATTTGTTGCTAGTGAATGAGAATAATCAACAATTTATTGTTAAAAAAATCTCCTAAACCAAATTGAACTTGATTGTTGATGTCCAGTCGGAGACGTTGAAGAAGAGATTGAAAGCTTGCTAGTTTTGTTTTGTTTTGTCCTGTCTTCATGTTTCTCCAGTTCATCTTCTTTCCCCAACTTAAGGTCCGTTTCTCGTTCCTCATTCTTCTTCTCAACCAAATTTTAATAACCAAATTTTAATAATTTCTGTCTATTCCTCTTAAATTATTAACTGTAATGCCCAGCTGGATAACTTCTCCACCTAGCTAGTGGTCGCTATATTTCACTGAGAATCTGGCAGCATCTCCCTAGAATTCTAAGGTTAAGAGATTAGATGGAATTACCCTGTACAATCATTCTTACATCATACCATCCATTTTATACATATATAAAAATATAGAAGCTAAACAAAATAAATTTGTCCAAATCAAATCCAATTCATCCTGGAAAACAATCACATATCAATTCCATAAAAAATAAATTTTGCAAGAAGTCATCACCTCATAACTCATTTATGTTGAGGAAAAAATAATAAACCAATAATTTCATTTCTCAGATAGTAATGAAAACTTACATCAACTTGCCAAACATTCATTAGAAACTCTTTGACTATTGTTATTATTTTGCATAAATAAAATAAATTGTTCCCATTTTTCTTCAAATCGTCATCATTATTAATCATGCATCAACTCTATCAAAATTGAATATACACCAAGTAAAATTTTCTTCGATCTCAATCCTGTGATCTAAAAACATCAACATAGGAAATCATGAGTCTAGACCAACTCAGTAAGTAGGATAGTAGAAAACTCAATTATTAAACCAAACAAATATCATTTCCATTAAAGAACACAAACATCAAATATCTCAAAAATTCATATGCTTATCTATACTATGCTCATGCAAGCATCCATGCTCCAAATGCTCATACAATGCAAATGCTCATTTTCAAAATCAGCATGAGGTATATTCGTTATCATCAAACATTTCATACGGCTATACCGCAGTATATCGTAACTCCTGTTATACTCTGGCTCACCTAGAGAATCATCATAAACCATGCTTAACATGTAACAATGTACTCATACACCGTGCCATACTCATATGCTCATGTTAAATATATTCATCGAACTCAAAACAATTCACTTGCTAAAAATACTTACAAATCCATTATCGACTCGAATAAAGTTTTCATACTCCTTAACTTAATTAAACAATTAAAGCCAAAAATCGTATATCTCAAAAAGAATTTTTTGCATAAAAATCTCACACAAAACATCCAACTCATCACAAAACATCCATGCCCGAAAAACACGCATCCATAAACATTCAAATAAAAGTGGAAAATTCACACTTGCCTTTTTTGCAAACTTTTCCAAATCTCCAACTTTGGACTTTACAAGATTTCAACATCTTTTCACCTTAATCTATGTCAAAATAATAATAATAATAATAATAATAATATTTCTTAAATAATATTCTAAAATTCTTCCCTCTAATTTCATCCTTAAATATCCCTATTTTCTCTTTCTCAATTTCAATAACCTATTTGTAGATACCCATCTCCCACATCTTATTTTCAATCTAAAATAATCATGGTCTTTCGCAATAAAATATTATTCTAAAATTATCCATCAAAGTTCTATGCTTATATTTCTTCTCCACAGAAAAATTTCATTTTCTATCCTATTAGGATTTAAAATTTCTAACCCTAATATTTCAATTTTACACTAAATTTCTTCTATACCATCACAATATATTAAATAAATGCAAACAATAACACAAAAAAAAAACTCTCTCCCTCGTATTAGTTTTTTTTTTTTTTTTTCCGTCTCCTCTGCCGGTTTTTCTGCCGTTTTTATTTTCTTCCGTCTGCGTTTTTTGATCTCTCTGAATGTCGCTGGATGATTTGGAGGGGTAAATGAAAAGTTTTGTAATAATTTAAAATAGTCCCTAGTTTTAGGAAATTTAAAATTGTCTCCATTTAAAAAAAAAACTTTATAAATAAATAATTATAGATGGGGTTTTACATTAACCCATACATATCAATAAACCTTGGTTCTAGCAGAGTTCAAGCAAACGGCACAACAACATGCAGAATTTTAGTTTGCTATGATTGGTTTCCACACTGGGTAGCCCATATTTTGTGGATATGACGATCGAACACAAGAACAATCTACCATATGTGGATGTTAGTGAAGGCTTTGCTCGAGAAGAGGGGGTCGCCTTCTTTTCCATTAGAGGATGACGACTTAATTGTTAGGCCTAAGGAGGATCAGTTGCTAGAGAAGAAGGGAGTGTGGGATGTTTTTTGGCCGAATTTGGCCACAAGCAACTGCATGCTACCAGAGTAGACGGGCTGGTCGCTGCAAAAGTTGATATGAGATTTTACAAGGGAGTTTTCATATTTCTTTTAAAAATTTTAGCGATCAACCATCTCATGATGGAAATGATAAACTAGCAATATTATTCAAACCATATGCGTATGAATGCAATTTTCTGAAAACTCATGATGTAGCTGCAATTTCGTCAAAATTATGCAGCGACGGATGCTAAACTCTAAAATGTTTTAAAAAAAGAAAGGGTGCTATAATACGATAGACAACAATTAAAAGTAAAGAAAATAAAGTTAAAGTATATGAGATAATTATATGAAAAAAATGTGAAAAATTGGTTCAATGAAAAGATAATAATAATAAAAGTAGCGTGACTAGTACTTAAGATGTAAAATTACATAGAAATAGTGTAAGGGGTGGAATTTTTTTTTTCTTTTTTTAAAATTTTATTAATTCCCAAAAAACATCTTATTATTTAAACAAAATTTAAATATACAAGAATGAATTCAATTAGATGGCTCGTTTGGTTTGATGAATTTTTGTGGGATGAGCAGATAATGAGAAAGAAAATATTTTGATAACTATGTGATTGATATATAATCATCAAAGTAATGTTGAAATAAATGGATTGGTTAGAAGGAAAAAATAATTGAAATCTAGAAGTAAAATTAAATAATAAAAATGTTAAATTATTAAATAATTTATGAAAAAAATTAGGAGGATGGGCACGGAGCTATCCGAATGTCCTGAATACACCCAATGGACAGTTGAGGCTAAGTGCACCTAGCTTCAGTGCACTCGGGTGCATTTAGCTCTTTTTTTATTTTTAAAATTATTTTTATATAACCGTTAATCTAAGTGCAATTAACATGCTTACCAAGTTTTAATATTTTTAGAAATTTTTACATATTTATTTTTAATTTTTAAAAATTAATAACACGTTAAATTATAATTTTTTTTTTTTTTTTTAAATGATGGATGCACTTATGAGGGCCCATAGTGGAACGGAGCTACACTTGTTAGCGCTTCATCCCCGTGGAGGTTGGAGTGGGAGTCACACTGGAGAGACTGGATACGTCACGTACGTCGGTGACAGTGTGTTGGATCTTGGATGGAAATTGACAAGACACCGTCGTTTAAAAATGGCTTTGAATTGATTGATACATTCGTGGCTGTGGTTGCTCTGGGAAGCTCATATGATCAATTCAACTCTGGAGATGGATGATTGCACATGCTCCTCAGCCCTAAAAAAGGCAATGAAACATGGTAAAGTTTTAAAAAACAAAAATCTTCTAGTTTCATCTGATTATAAATTAATCTTCATTTTTACAACTAAAATCTTTATGTTAAAATAAGGGTATTAGTTAATATATGAGGATGGTTGACACAAGTATGCAGGCATGTGTGGAACCCATACTAAGGCATAAGCCTCACGCAGATAAATAAATAGGTGTATTGTTCTTGGAGGAATTATCCTTTCGTAGCTAAGCAAATATCTTTCTTAACGTACGTTAAAAAACTATTTGCAACAAAATTTTTAAACTTTTTCTTCCAACATTTGTTTATCTAAGTATATTTAACATATAATCCAAATTTTACTATTTTTGAATATATATATATATATTTGAAATTTTTAAATATATATATATAGAGGGCTGTTCCGGTGCAGCATCACTGCACCGGAACAGCGGTGCAGTGGGCCCCAAATGAGCCCCACATGATCATAAAATCATGATTTACTTCACCCATTGTATTTAGAATAATGTATTCTATTACCATACCAATTTTCATCCCAATAAGATACTTTAAAGTTGTTATTTACATCAAATTATTTTATTACGTTGGATTTGTACCATTTTCATATGGGGCCCATATACATATCTGATTGGGATGAAAATTGGTGTGGTAATAGAATACATTATTCTAAATACAATGGGTGGAGTAGATCATGATTTCATGATCATGTGGGGCCCATTTGGGGCCCATTGCACCGGAACAACATCCACACACACACATATATATAAAGAGGAATGTTCTTATTAGCCCGGGCTAAGCAAATATCTTGATTAATCCACATCTAAAAACTCATTTACAACACGTTTTTCACTTTTTCTTCATATATTTATTTATCTAAGTGTATTTAATATACAAATCAAGCTTTACTATTTTTGGATATGTATATATATTTTTAATATTATTAAACATCTAACTATATATATGTGTGTGTTCAAAATACTTGTATTTTTAAAATTCTTAAAAAAATATATAAACGTATCCAAAAATGGTAAAACGCTAAATATACTTAGATAAATAAGTGTATAAAAAAATAAAAATATTCTAAATGAATTTTTTGAAGTGAGCTAAGCGAGACATTTGCTTAATCCGGGTTAATAAGATTATTCCTCTATTTAAAATGAAAAGTGATCCTGTTAACCTGAGCTAAGCAAATGTCTCGCTTCGTCCACCACAAAAAACTTGTTTAAAAAGATATTTTTTAATTTTTTTTCTTTATACACTTATTCATCTAAGTGTATTTAATATATAAACCAAATTTTACATTTGTGGATATGTGCATATATTTTTTTTGAGACTTTCAAATATAAGGAATGATCTTATTAGCCCTGGCTAAGTAAATGCGCCGCTTAGCCTATCTTAAAAAAATTTATTTGTAACAATTTTTTTGCTTTTTTTCTTCGTATACTTGTTTATTTAAGTGTATTTAATATATAAATCAAGTTTTATCATTTTTAGATATGTTTATTTTTTTTAATTTTTATGGATAAGGGTATTTTAAATACATATATACACATAAATGTTTAAAAATTCAAAAATATAAACATATTCGAAAATGGTAAAACTTGGTTTAGATGTAAGTGTATGAAAAAAATAGCAAAAAAAAAAGTTATAAACGAGTTTTTTGAGGTGGGCTAACAGGAACATTTATTTAGCTCAGGCAAACAGGATTACTCTTTTTAAAATATCTATGTATATATATGTATTTAAAATATCCCTATGTTTAAAAATCTTAAAAAATATATAAACATATTAAAAAATGCTAAAACTTGATTTACATGTTAAATATACTTAGATAAATAAGTATGTGAAGAAAAAGATAAAAAAAAGTATTTTTAAATAGTTTTTTGAGGTGTCCTAAGTGAGAATTTGCTTAACCCGGGCTAATAAGATCACTCCTCATATAAAATACCTCTATCTTTAAAAAATCTTAGAAAAATATATACATATATTTAAAATTGATAAAACTTAGTTTATATATTTAATACATTTAAATAAACAATTGTATGAATGAAAAAACAAAAACAAAGTGTTGTAAATGAGTTTTTTGAGCTGGGCCAAGTGAGGAATTTGCTTAATCCGAGCTAATAAGATCACTTCTCTTATTTTTATATGACCGATTGCATGGGAGGATCTCAATGCACCCATTATTTTTTTGTGTATATTTACATAGAATTCTGAAAATCAATTGCAATATATGAGATATTGCAATCGCTTTTATATTTAAAAGTTATTTCGAGTCGATCATTTCGAAGTTGTTTTGACCCTTCAATCTTATAATCTAATAAAAAACAGTGAAAAAAATTTCAAAAATGCGAGCATTGGGTGAGGCAATATAACGGAGCAATGATCATAAGCGAAGATAATAAAGATAAAATATATAGAACAGTTGTATATGAAAATGTAAAAAACAATGCAAATATAGAGATAATAATTGAACAAATATGATAACTAAGCGGTTAAAATATTAAATTATACAAAAATATGTAAAATGATGAAAACTTTTTACCTTTTACCAAATGACAAACCGACCCTCATATAACTTTTGAAAAATTTTGTTTAAACTTATTTTTAAAAAATAATGAAGGTTTGCGGCCACATAAATTCCTTACTCCCAAGAGTACACCTTATAGTTGAGACGCGCACTGAAAGGTTTTGTTTTCTCGGCAACGATCGAGTGGAGTCCCGAGTGGGGAACGCAATGCACAAACCATGTGTCGTTTTTGCTGGCCACTCCACTCCACTCCGGAGTGATGTGCGACGAGTCAATGAATAAGGCCGGGTTAATCGCCAGGGTTTGTTACGCTAATGCATAAACATCAGTACGTGGGATCTACTCTCAATAAGGGCCACCTTTGGTACTGTGAAATTTAATGAAATTGCAGAAAAGTGTGAGAAGTAGAAAAGAAATATTTTGAAAATTATGTTAATGTTATGTATGAAAAAGTAAAGTTGGAATAAGAAAAATTATCGGATAATTAAGATGTAATGCTATTTATGAGAGAATGCAAAGCAGAGAAAAAACCACGAGAAAATTTTGCCTTGTATCACCAAACGTAGCCTATAGCTCACATCCCAGCCGTCCATTAAGAGTGGGCCATCACCCATCAGAAACTTGCACAGAAAATTCTGGCCCCACAAAATCAATAATTATTGAGGCGTATTTCAGTGATCCACATCGGCCGGGCTGATTTTGGTGTTTTATTGGCGCTTGACATGTCCAATGTCGGTGGATTCCTTTCGGGACCCGATTAGGTGCACTTAAGTTCAAATGCCCTTTTTTTTTTTAAAATTTTTTTTATATAATTATTAATTTAAGTATATTTAACATATGTATCAATTTTTATTATTTTTGAAGATTTTCAAATATTATTTTATATTTTTAAAAATTAATAACACTTAAATTAACAATTTTATGAAAAAATTTTAAAAATAAAAAATAAATTCAGTACACTTGGGTGCACGAAGCTAAGCGCACACAAGTGCAAGTGCATTTACTAATATCGTGCGCGGGGCTGATTTTTATCCTTCAAATGGAAAATACGGAGAATATGGACAAAATACGGACAATACGGATTGCAGGCTGCGTTTATTGAAGTACGGAAAAATATTTTTTACCCTCGCATATTTTTGCATCATGAGAATATTTCGACTTTTAACCTTTTTATGGGTTTTGCAAGGAAAACTGTAATACTCTTTTTTACAGACCTCCTTCGGCACATTCTCGTATGATTATATATCTCAATCATCTTCTGATCATATATATGAGATCTGATCCAATGCAGCAGTTTGCTGTAAAATGAACTCCACACATATTAGATTATAATAAAATTTTATATACTCATTTATCCATATATAAATCATACTTTAGACGGTTTAGATATTGAAAAAACCACTTTAAACTTGATATTTACATTAAACTATTTTATTACGTTGATTTTGCACCATTTTAAGATGGGGACTACACACATGTTGGATTTGTATGAAAATTGGTATACTAATAAAGTGAACAATCCTAAATACAATGAGTGGGTTGGATTTTCTATTTATGATCAAGTGGGGCCCACGGTGCATGGACTGCACCGTGCAGTCGCATGCACCGGATTATTTCCCAATATATATATATATATATATATATATTATCACTACATGTACTTTTAATCCTCCTTTTAACATCGTTTATACAAAAAAGTCTATTATTTTAAGGAGGTGTTTGCTTACTTTAAAAACTTTTCCAACTAAAATTTTTCAATTGAAATTTTTTTACTTTCCATAATTATTATATTTTAAAACTATTTCTTCATTTTTTATATGACTATTATATTTTCAATCATTTTATATAATTACCTATACATCTAACCTATTTATTTTAATTTTATTATCTTTACTCCTCATTAACATCTTTATCATATTATATCATTTTTATTTTAAAAAATTTCATAAATTTTTTTATCATTTTCAAAACACACCCGTAGATTATTCTTTTTTTTTTTCTTTTACACTTTGGGCATGTTTGTTTAATATAAATATTTTCAAATTAAAACTTTTTAATTTAAATTTTTTTGCTTTCCACAACTATCTTGTTAGTTAATTTTTTTACATCTTTCTATATAACAATCCTACTTTTAATTATTTTTACATAACTATTTATAAAATTATAACTATCTTTTTTAATTTTATTATTTTTGCTCCTAGTGATTACTTCTATTATCTTGCATTATTTTTTTCAATTTAAAAACTTTTACATAAAAAAAATTTGTATATGAAAATTTTATCACTTTTCAAATACACCTATTATCTATTTGTTTTTCACATAATCATTACTCGCATCATATTATATTATTTTTCCTTTGGTTTTACCCTAACTTTTCCACTTTTGCATAGTTTTTTAAAAGAACATTAGTCCAATTGAGAGGAGGGAAAAAAGAAAAAAGAAAAGAAAGAAGGAAAGTGGATGAGTGAAAAGAAGAGGATTCCGTGATATGATGATTGTAATTACGAAAAGAAGATAAGCAGAAGACTTCCAACATTTGCAATGCCAATCATATTCTCGGTCATAGACTCACAACGTGATGTTTTATTAGAAAAGTGCGAGGAGAATAAAAGAACGACTTTTACCTCAATCACCTTGGGCTGTGTACTGGATTGCTACTTTGTTGAATAATAATAATTAAAGCCATTGACTTCAAACCCCTTTTTAACTCTTGAATAAAAAGCATTAGAATGCCTTTGACATTTAGTAAATTAACTAGAAAATTTTATTTTTTTACTTCATCTTACTTATAATTTGATAATTTAATTACTTAATTATCAATTTTTTATATTATTACTTCTATTACAATAATCTTTTTCATATTTTTCATACAATTACCTATTTCTTTCGTATTTATATCACATAGAACTCACTTTTTAAAAGTTTTTACCCCCAAAATTAGGACTACTTTTTTTTAATAAAAAAGAGAATAGTATTTGCCGGTGATGAATGATCTTGTTAGCCCCAGATAACTAAATGGCTTACGTATAAAAAAAACTCATTTAAAAAATATTTTTTTTGTTTTTTTCTTCGTATGCTAGTTTCTGTAAGTGCGCTTAACAGATAAACTAAGTTTTACAATTTTTGGATACCTATGTATATTTCTTTGAGATCTTCAAATATTTGCGTATGTGTATTTAAAATATTCCTATATTTAAAAATCTTAAAAAATATATACACATATCAAAAAATGATGAAACTTAATTTATATGTTAAATATACTTACATAAACAAATGTATGAAAAAATTTTAAAAAAAGTATTTTAAATGAATTTTTTTTAAAAGTATGCTAAGCAATTCATTTATTTAATATGGGCTAACAAGATAATTTCTTCTTAATAACAATCGGAATAGCTTTTATGGTATTCATCATATCGGCAACAGTTTATTTTGCTGATTGAACAAATTGATGCACATGAACAAAAAGTACAAATGGAAACCATCAAGCGTGCATTTTGCCTGTCTCGATCCACAAGATGACGAATTCCTCATCCACTCCTTGTCCTACACGTGAAGTGGCATAAAAATATCCATTCACCGGAACCCTTTTTGTTTTGTCTCCCTAGTTATTAGAGATATGCTTCTCCACTTTCGTTAACGCTTTCACTGCTAAATTGCATTTATTTTAGCTTGGTTTGCTTTCTCCCTTCTTTCATCGTGTGGATCCTGTTTGTGTGCCATCTTTTCAATTGTGTAACGTCAGCGTGACGTGACTATATATATATATATATATATATATATATATATATATATGGAAGGAAATAAAAAAATTAAGGCTTTTCCCATGTATACCCACCACATTGGATTGTAATTTAAAAAATATTTATGTTTGCATTTAGGTAATTAACGGATACTATTTAGATGCTAGTTATATTTTTTAAAATATCCAAAATACCCTTAGTATAAAATAATAAGAGATGAAATAAAATGGAAGGAAAGTAAAATTAGGGCTCTATAGAATTGGAGCTCTTATGCAATTAGGATAATAACGAATTATGCCATACAAATATTTGAATCCAACTTAGCTTTGTTGGGAATATTAATAATTCCAAATATATATTAATATTGTTTATTAATATTTATAATAGAATGAGCTTTTTTTGGATTTGATGAAAATGTAGTTTGCATATTTGAGAATTTTAATGTAGTGGGTATTTTTGGAATTAGACCGGTACATATTTTTTTGATGAAATAGTTGATATATTTTAATTTATCAAAAAAAGTAGATATATTTGCAAAAATATCTAAAAAATAAAGAAAATTTTGCATTAATTTAATTAGAGAAGCAAAGAAAAATTGAATATATAAGCTTGAAACTAAAAATTAATTTAAAAATATAAAATTTTGTAGATTGAAAAATAAAGTAAGATATATTTACGTAAAATAATATTATAAGGAGGCGTGGATTTGCTTAATTAATTTGTTTGGTCCTTCATTACTGGCAAAATTATTGCTTCATTTGCATTTCTTCTAATGGTTGACATTGGTGCCTTATTAAAAAATCATTTCCCACGTCAAAATAAGCCATGAAAAATGGAAAAGAGTGCACTTATTCTCATCCCAAATAGATA
The DNA here is from genome assembly GCA_030490835.1 of Annona cherimola. Classification (NCBI taxonomy): domain Eukaryota; kingdom Viridiplantae; phylum Streptophyta; class Magnoliopsida; order Magnoliales; family Annonaceae; genus Annona; species Annona cherimola. The sequence continues at coordinate 83,084,983 of CM059975.1, read as the reverse complement.
GCATAGCGATGTCTTTACATATTTTTTTTTATACCAAATCTTATCAGATGAGTCCATTTGGTATGTAAATTAATGTAAGGAAGATTGCTTCAATTGGATTTTTTTTTTCTTGATATTAGCTTCACTTAAATTTTTGAGTTGACGGGACCCTCAAAAACTTCAAATTTCAATTTCATTCCCGTAATTGTTATTCTACTTATATATTAATTTTCCCTCCTCCTTCACCCGTTTTTTACTCGCTATTACGGAATTTTTGCGACCGCGCATAAACACTTTGGCCGAAGTTACAAGAATTTCATTAATTTTTTAAAAATTGCATATATGCCTATATAGTTTACCTGAAATTGCATGCATATTGATTTTGTTTAAAAAATTGTAAAAATGATGAAAATATTGCCTTTGCAACAAATAAAATTATAAACTGTAAGAAACTAGCTTTAAAACATAAATTTTTTAAAAAAATTTCTAACATTAAGTAGATCTATTACGTGGAAGAATATTTTTTAAAAATAAAAGTTTCATTTTTATTTGTTTATGGGGATACTTTTATCATTTAGAATTTTTTTATTGAAAGTGATATGCATACAGTTTGAGGCGAACTATGTAGGTATGAATACTATTTTTCAAAACTAATAATACATTTTCAATTTCATCTAAACTATGTAGGTTCGGATGAAAAAAAACCAGCTATTAATTTGGTCGTGCATATGTGATGGTGCCTTTGTCGCCCGTGTATCAACGCAGATCATCTGAAGTTCTGCACACATTCTCATCTGTGCATGCGTATCACTGCAACTTTAATTGGAAATTAAACGCAGTGGGTGGACATCGTGATAGTTAAGTTCTTGACCTTTGATTAGCTAGTCAGTCCTCACGGTTCATGATAAAATTTTTCACTTTCCACAATTATCTTATTTTTTTAATCATTTCTTCACATTTTTCTATACAATTACTTTACTTTTCAATCATTTTTACACAACTACCAACACAACTAACATATCTATTTTAACTTTATTCTATTTATTTCTCATTATTACCCTTATCATATCACATCATTTGACAATTTCTACTCTCTACAACTTTTCATCAAAAGTTTTATCCATTCCCAAGCACAATCTAAGGAATTATTTAAAATCTTATGATAAAAAATTAATTAAGGCATTCAATATTTGCTTCAATATATATTGAAGATCCGATTACCAAGAAAAACGATGGTTTCCTTATCATTTGAAGAATCAAACTAAGTTTTGGAACTGTATTTTAAACGGACAAGATGATGAATTGATCATGCACAAGAAGATTTTGGAATCCCTTGATGAGCAAGGAGGATGTATTTTTTAAATTGGAAGTGATGAAATTTTTGGATATAAAAAATTTAAAATTGGAAGAAAATAATATGATATGATATCATAGAAGTAATGGTGAGTAAGATAATAAAGTTAAAATAAAAGTAGAATAGTTGTATAGAAATATGTAAAGAATGATTAAAAAATAAAATAGTTTTAGAGAGTGAATTTTTGTTTAAAATATTTTTATGGATTAATTTTTATACTTGTTATTAATTGGAAATGTTGATTCTACTATCAATAATTACGCGTAACTTACAAAACAAGTATTAAAGTAATTTTATTATAAAATATTAAAAACCAAATTTTAACTTTATAGGTTATAACGGGATATGAGATCATAAAAAACCTAAATCCATGATCAATCCATTTATTTAAATAAGTTGAAAAGGATGATTATATGCATTTGGGTGCATGACAAGAACCATGCGTTTGGCTTAAAAATATTTTAAATTTTTTGTTTTTCAGAAAATTATTATTCTAGATAAATTTAAAATGGATAACAAGTTTTACCATTTTTAGAGATATATATTTGCATTTCAAATACAGAGGTATTTTAGGCTTTTTTGGATAACTAAAATACTCTTATGTTTGAAATTAAAAAAATATACATACACATCTCCAAAAAATAAAAAAAATGTTATATAGATCAAAATATCTAACAAGAATTTATGAAAAATGAAAAAAAATATATTTTTGGGCCAAATGTATGGTATTCGAATGTATAGAATGATCACACTGGGTTACATAGGTTATGTGAATGAGTTTACCAATGGATGAAAATTCTCAACTCTAATCCACCACAAACTAGCTAAATCTTAGTTTGGTTATAGTACCCGCAAGCTATACTTGTTAATTGTTATGTATAGGCTCCACTTATATATAAAAGCAATTTCTTATAACTTCTATTTTAAAATATTGATGATCAATACAAAATTCAATCAATTTATAATATTTAACATCATCCTTTAGCTAACAAATTAAGTTTTATTTAAACTAATTATGTGCGTAAGTCACATTTGTTCAAAAATAGATATATTCATGTGTAAAATAAAAAATGCTTATAGTCATTTATATATTAAAAATAATAATACTTTTTAGAATTATTTATCCACATAGTAGTGATATTTTTTCGATTGAGATTTTTTACAATATGACAATTGATATCACAACCTAGTACATTTATAACCCTCAAAACACCAAGTGAATTTTTTTTGTTTTGTAAACCCTCATGCAGGGGAAATTTGTATGAGATTCCCATATTGGGGAAAATTGTAAAATCCTCACTAACTCTAGGGGACTATTAAAAACTACCCATACAATTGTCGCTTGGTAGTTTCGAACTTGCATCATACACATACGCAGATAACAAGTTTATCATGCTAGCACTGGCCACAGTAGTGATATTTTAGATGATTTAGTTGTTGAAAATACTACTTAAAATTATTTTATTAAGTTGATTTTACAAATTTATAAATGGACCTATATACAATAATATTAAGCAAATGAAAGATTTTAATTCAATAATGTTAAACATAGCAGATTAAGTAAATTTTTTATTCACCATCAAGATATTCAAAATGAAGGTGGTTACATAAATGAGAAGCTTCATAAAATGGAGCCCCTTGTGTATAATGCTCGATGGTCATCTATGACTAGTCGCATTGTAGTGTGAGACCTTCTACGACGGGTCATAACATAAGATGGTTTATCTAGGTATGTATTATCCGGTGATTTTTACTTTTGTTAAAATGACCATAATACCCTTGTGCTTAAAAATATAAAATAAATATATACATAACTTCAAAATTGATAAAAATTGGTTTATAGATAGAGATATTTTTAAATGTACCCGAGTGCACTTAGCTTCAGTCCACCCAGGTGTATTTAACCTATTTTTAATATTTTTAAAATTTTTTACACAAACATTAATCTAGGTGTAATCAACATGTGTATTATTTTTTTCCCATTTTTAGATATTTTTAGATATTTATTTTCAATTTTTTAAAAATCAGCAGCACTTTCATAATTTGTGAACACACCTAGATTAACAATTATATAAAAAAAATTTCAAAAAAAAATAAATAAAAAAATGAGTTTTTCCACCCGGGTGCACTGAGGCTAAGTGCACCCGGGTGCATTGTATCACAACCCTTATAGATAATATATACATAAGTTAACCATTTTATAAAAAATTTTAAGAATGAGTTCTTAGACTGGTTTGGAATGAACCCTATCTCGGACAGGTCCGAGAATTATGGAGCTCATATATAATCCATGAATCCTGCTGCAGCTCGCCCCTTCTAGAATTATGACCTCAGGGTTTATTATTCTGATGCCTGACGATGGAATTGATGCGAAAAACTCTCGAGAGTCACCAGACATCTTTTTAACCTGTCTTTTAGTCCTTGTATCAAATTGACCCACAATTGTTTTATTCGTGACAGGTGAAGTATTTACGTGGTTTGATCTGAAAGTGTTTAGCCAGAAATGATTTAATGATATATCTGACAGCTAGCAAATAAAGAATTAGGCAGTGGTGTTATAGAAAATATGTAATTTGACGTGTAACTTTCAAGTTTATTTTATTTTATTTTTTTAAGCCACATGGAGATTTAAGTCGAAGGGTTCACCTGGACCACATTTGCATGATCATCTACTGCTCTGACGGTGCGCATGCATTTCTTTGGCTGATTAGCGATGATTGAAAGAAAGAGACATCATTTGAATGAAAGAAATACTAACAACATGATCACATCTACTCTGACTTCGAATAAATAACTGCCATGCAAGCTGAAGTATGGTGCAGCATCTCAGTTGTCTCGGTTTGGAATTTGGATGGAGAGCTTTGGATGGAGAGCTTTGCGGTGTGTTTGTTTGCCGTTAAAATTTTCGATGAAAAATTTTTTAGAGTAGAAGTTGTCAAATTGATAAAAAATGATGTGATATAATAGGGGTAATGATGAGGAGTAAAAAAAATAAAGTTAAAATAGATAGGTTAGTTGTATGAATAGTTGTATAGAAATAATTGAAAAGTAGAATATTTGTATTAAAAAATGCGAAAAATAATTAAAAAATAGAATAGTTATGGAGAATGAAAAGTTTAGGTTAATATGTTTTTGCTCCAAACAAACACAACCTCAATAGCATGATGGTCTCTTATGCATATTGAAAATCTTCACTAACTCCAGAGGATTGTTAAAAACTATCCATATAACTGCCGCATGGTGGTTTCGAACTTGCGTCATACACATACGTGAACAACGAGTTTAAAAAACTACTTAAAATTATTTTATTATGTTGATTTTACACATTTATAAATGGACCCATATATAATAATATTAAACAAATGAAAGGTTTTAATTCAACAATACAAATGGTGTTAAAAACAGCAGATGAAGTAAAATTTCTATTAAGTAAAATTTCTATTTACTATCAAGATATTCAGAATGAAAGTGGTCAAATAAATGAGAAGTTTCATAAAGTGTTGCCCCTTGCTTATAATGCTTGATGATCATCTATGACTGGTTGTAGACTCGTGACTCGTAGCATTAGATCTTCTACACCATGAGTCTACAACCGGTCATAAAACCTTTTTTAATTTTTTGAATTTTTTTTTAATAAGATGGTTAATCTAGGTATATATTATTTGCAAACCAAAACTTATCAATTTTGAAGATGTGTATATATTTATTTTATATTTTTAACTACAAGGGTATTGTGGTGATTTTTACTTTTGTTAAAATGACCATAATACCCCTATGCTTAAAAATATAAAATAAATATATACATATCTCCAAAATTGATAAAACTTGGTTTATAGATAGGGATTTTAAATGCACCCGGGTGTATTTGACCCATTTTTTAATACTTTTTTTAGACTTTTTTTTATACAACTATTAATCTAACTAGATTTAAAATGTGTATTAATTTTTACCATTTTTGGATATTTGTAGATATTTTTTTTGAATTTTTTAAAGTCAGCGGCACTTTCGTAATTTGTGAACACACTTAGATTAACAGTTGTATAAAAAATTTTCAAAAAATATTAAAAAATAGATTTTTGTACCCAGGTGAAATGAGGCACTCTATCACGGATCCTCATCTTATGCTCCCGGGAGCATGCAATGTTGCATGCTCCCAAGCGCATACACCTATTTTTTTTAAAAAAATTTCATAAACTTGTTAACCCAAGTGTATTTAATCTGTATATAAATTTTTACCATTTTTGGAGTATTTTAGATATTTATTTTTAATTTTTGAAAATCAATGACATTTTAGGTAATTTTAAATTACTAAAATGCCACTGATTTTCAAAAATAAAAAATAAATATCTAAAAATCTCCAAAAATGGTAAAAATTGATACATACGTTAAATACACTTTGGATAACAAGTTTATGAAAAAATTTTCAAAAAAAATTTTAAAAAATAGGTATATGCGCCGGAAGCGTGCAACACTGCATGCTCCTAGACGCATGCAACTGAAGTCCCTCTATCACACCCCTTATCGATAATATATACATAAATTAACCACTTTATAAAAAAATTTAAAAATGAGTTTTTAGACTGGTTTGGAATGAACCCTATCTCGGCCAGGTCCGAGAATTATGGAGCTCATGTATAATCCATGAATCCTGCTGCAGCTCGCCTCTTCTAGAATTATGACCTCAGGGTTCATTATTCTGATGCCTGACGATGGAATTGATGCGAAAAACTCTCAAGACTCACCAGACATCTCTTTAACCTGTCTTTTAGTCCTTGTATCAGATTGACCCACAATTGTTTTATTCGTGACAGGTGAAGTATTTCCCTGGTTTGGTCTGAAAGTGTTTAGCCAGAAATGATTTATGATATATCTGACAGCTAGCAAATAAAGAATTAGGCAGTGGTGTTATAGAAAATATGTAATTGGACGTGTAACTTTCAAATTTTTTTTTTAAGCCACATGGAGATTTAAGTCGAAGGGTTCACCTGGACCACATTTGCATGATCATCTACTGCTCTGACCTTGCGCATGCATTTCTTTGGCTGATTAGCGATGATTGAAAGAAAGAGACATCATTTGAATAAAAGAATACTAACAACATGATCACATCTACTCTGACTTCGAATAAATAACTACAATGCAAGCTGAAGTAAGGTGCAGCATCTCAGTTGTCTCGGTCTGGAATTTGGATGGAGTGCTTCGTTTTCCATTTCAATAGCATGATGGTCTCTTACGCGTATTTGAAAATCCGTTGTGGCAAATTCACAAAAAAGAAAAAAAGGTGCTTTTGCATGATTGAGTTAGATGTAAATATTCAACTTCCAAATATAATTCTCATAAAAAGTAAGCTTATCACTTCCATTAAGTTTTTTTTTTCGAAAATGACTAAAATACTTTTATAAATAAATAAAATTATAAAATTCAAGAAAACAATTTTAACATACAAAATTTATTTTTAAAAATATTTCGAAAAAAATTTAATAAAAATTTGCTGTAAGTTCTAGCAAACTACGTAGATATGAATGCGATTTCTTGAAAACTATTGATAAGCTTGTAATTTTGTCTAAATTATGTAGGTATAGAAGCGAAAATCTCTTTAAAAAAAAGTCCAGCTATTTATTTAAGTATAACTTCTCTTACAGTAAATTTTATATTGGAATTCGAAGTCGATTTATTGTGCATCTATTATTTTGTTGTCATTATTTTCAAGTCGAATTTTTGTGTTTTATCTATTATTTTGGCAGCGAAAACTAATTTCTTTGTGCATTGTATATGAATCAAAAATGACGGTTCACGCCAAGCTCGATTGGTGGCAACATCTGCCTCGTTTGCTGTCCACGTGAGATCGAAACTAGCAGTCCGCTGTTGGCTTTGGATGTTCGTATCTCGTACGAGTAATATGATAAAAGTTCGAAGAATTATTTATAACATGAACTGAGATGTAACGTTGTAATACCCGTAAAAAAGGCTGTTCATGGGCTACTTAAGAGCAATTGTATACAAATAAATGCAGCCGCATATGGTGCATATAATATATATTTTTTGGATGAAAGTGCATATAATATTAAATGTCGCTCATAGTTCGCTGTAGTTAGTTTGCTTCCTTCAACATTACGTGATATAAAATTTACAGAGCATAAATATGATGGGAGCTGATCAGGTGCGCCCGGGAGGCGCATACACCTATTTTTAAAAAAAAATTTCAAAATTCTTTTCAAAATTCTTTTCAAAAATTTTTTACGAACTTGTTAATCTAAGTGTATTTAACATATATATCAATTTTTTACTATTTTTAGAGATTTTTAGATATTTATTTCGAATTTTTAAAAATCAGTGATATTTTAGTAATTCAAAAATGGTAAAAATTTATACACATGTTAAATATAATTAGATTAACATTTTTGTAATGAAAAAAATAAAAAATATAAGTATATACACCCGGGAGCATAAAAGTGCACCTGATCAGCTCCCAAATATAATAACTTTTCTTATAATGAGCTGAGTATCCACATTTCTATAGTTTAGCTAGATATATAGAATAATTTACAAAAATTCTAGCATGTAAATTTATGTTTAAGCTCAGTTAATTTGGATGGGGGTTTACTATTGAAACGAGGACATATTAGTCATCAATCGCTTCACATATTGTCTCTGGGAATTAATTTAATGAAATTATTTTTAACAATTTTAATTAAAATTGTAAAGCGTTTTATCTAATTTTCATTCATTCGAATTTCGAAAATACACTTTCTAATCATATATTACATACCTTTGTGATACAGCATATATGTAAATTCTGGTTGCAACCTACTTAAAGATATATGCTCGTATATTAATTATGAAAAGCACTATGATCAATTTGTAGAATTATTGCCTCAGTAGTACAAGGACTTGCCCCCTAGGCGTCATTGGTTCAAATGGTGGTAGATGCAAAATTTTGTTTGGCGTAGCAAGTAACATTAGTCCGGTGGTATCGTCCTCCCCTATCATATGGGAGTGCTTATCAGTTGAAAAATTAGAAATATTGGTAGGACACTTTGAAATATTAATTAAAGAATTATAAATTGTTGTCAGATAATTGTAAAAATGTCTCTGTATTTGATTGTAATACTTGTTGAGATGATTGTAAAAATATGAATACTCATAAAAAAATCGTAGAATTATTAAAATATTATAATAATTTATGGAATCACATCTACGTAGAAAAATTATTTTAAACTTTTAAAGTGTTTCATTAATAGCTTTGAAATTAGTATATGAATTAAACAATTTTGTATGTTGATTTTACAATTTAGCCAGATGGGGGCCATGCAATATTTTGATTTAAGTGAAATTTGGTAAAAAAAAAAATCTAAATGCAATAATTAATGAAGTGGATTTCAGATGGTCATCGAGGCGTGCCAAAAATCGAGAGCTTCCATTGAATTAGAACCAGGATTTTTCAAAGCACATATGCGTTGGCATATATCCATCCAACGGGACCGCAAGAAGGATTAAAAAACCAGAAAATACGTCGCATTAGGTTGGGTTGGATCCTGACCCATAAAAACGAGTTGGGTTGGAAAATAGGTTGGATTCAATCCAAACGGCCTGCCCCAACCCGTTTGTCATTGTCCCACTGTAGTTCAACTTTGGGGTGTAACTTGTGCTGGGTTTCATATTTTCAAAAACTCTCAACTTTTTATTTTATTTTTTAAGGTTTATCAATTACTATTTTAATTCCAAATTAGTTCTTTAAAATGACCTTTACTTAATATTTGAAAATTATAATTTCATTATAAATCTTACATACAAAATCATGAGGATGACAATATAATTTTATTAAATATATTAATTAATAGATAAATTAAACAACTTTCTATATATTTAGAAAATATTTTATATCTTTAAATTATAATACATTTCAAAAAAAATGTTAAACATACGTTAGCAATTCAGGTAAATTTCAGATATCTAGACCTTGTAACCTATTCTATAATTCCATCAAAATATTTTTTAGTATTCTGCCTTGTACCATGAGTTGGAAATAGAAACCTACTTTATCCATTTTAAATGCAATTAAGGCTGCCAATTACATGCCTCTATTATTGTCCCTCAAATCAGACGGCTTAATATTCAATCCATTTTTTAGTTTTATCATTAACAACCTAATCAAAGTACACTGTTGCTCACAAACATAAAAATATTTGAGAGTGATTCTTAACTTGCTAGAACAGTTTATTTGTTTAAAATGATCCACATATTATTAATTAAACATCCATCGATTGGATTCAAGTGAATTTTTAAAATCCATGCATATTTTTATACGTTTTCGAAATGTGCTCCACATAGTACTCCAATACAAATGATTGACGTTATCTTGACTGAATGGATAATATTAAATACAATCAATGGAATGGATTCTACATAAGTACCAATACAGAACTAAAAAAAAACAAAAAAGAAGAAAAAAAATCACCCATTTTTTAAATTTATGCGAACCTCTGAATATGTAGGTGTGCTTGATATTAATTTGCAGGCAACAATGGACACCGAGTTTAGCACGTGGTTTTTAGCGCGCTACGATGGGCCGACAAATGGGCCTAAAAAGTGTAAGGTAGACTAAAAAATACATATAACCATGAACTAAAATGAGAAAATAAAATATCCATACACCAAAAAAGAGAATAAGTATGACATGCAAATTAGCGAGTTAGCGGGTTAGACGTGATGCAAGTCAGATACAGAAATTAAACGTGCAAAAATTAAAATATAAACGGTGTAGAAAAGGGGATCAAGATCAGAAATGGAAAAAATATAAAAGGTGTAGACATGGGGGTTAAAGAAAGGAGATGCAAGCGTTAAGGCTTTTAGATGATGCAAGTTTTTAGAGATTTTTAAATGATGCGAGTTAGTCAAACTCAAACATATATCTTAATTAGACGCGATTAGCAATTAGTACTATGCGTATAAATATTTAATATATTAACTTTTGGAGTCGCCACTAACCATATAACGGTGGTTAGTCCGTGTACAATAAGGCACTAAAATACAGAGATTCTCTGGGTGAACTCACAACTAGAAAAAAAATACAACTTTATTTTTCTAGTACATTGGTCCTAGGAGTGCGAAAAATTAACATATATTTTATATGTAAAGCTCAAGAGGGTAGAGGCGGGAATTTAATCCCTAGGCTTTTTTTTTTTGAGGCCCTAACTCAATCTGAAAGTTGAATGCAGGTAATTGTTCTTACTACGTGGAAATAAAATGTTTCTTATGATGGTTTGATTTTATGCCTTTTTTTTTTATATTCGTTTCGTAAATATAATGAAATATTCTTGTTGCATATATATATATATATATAAATTTATAAGCAGTTAAAGCTTAAAAAAAAGTCTCAATAGTAGCTTTGTTTTTTTTTTTTTTTGGTGACGTGCTGGGTAACCCAAGGAAATGAAAAATGATAGCGTGATGGAATTTGTTGTTTTTTTTAAAAAAAAAAAAACGATTTAAAAAAAAAACGAAAAGAACGGCAAAGGAAGAAAGAGGACGTGTAGAACTTGCCTTGTTTTTTTAAAAGAAAAAAAAAAAACGGAAGGAGAGAGAAGGGGTGTTCTGGAGCTCGATTCTTTTTTTAAAAAAAAAAAAACGAAAAAAAACGAAAAAGGAAGAGAGGGGAGAAAAGGCGTGCTGAGACTGAGAGCTTGGTTTGTTTTTTTTTTAAAAAAATAAAACGAAAAAATGAAAAAGGAAGAGAGAAGGAGGAAGCGCTGATGGGTTTTTTTTTTTTTGCTTTCTTTGGATTTTTTTTTTTTAAAAACGGAAAAGAAAAAAAAACGCAGGAACTTGTTTTGTAAAAATAAACAGATAAAAATGAAAGAGAGAAGGTGAACGCAGGAGAGAAGGAACGGGCTGAGTTATTTATATATTTTTTTTTAAAAGAAAAAAAATGAAAAGGTGAAAGAGGATAGCGGGCTGAAGAGAGTTTGGCTCTCGTTGGTTTTTGTTTTTTTTTTTTTTTTTAAAAAAAACGAAAAAAGGAAACGTGCTGTCTGTTTCTGGTTTCTCTTGATTTTTTTTTTTAAAGAAACGAGAAAAATGAAAGATGAAGAAAAGACGTGCTAGAGGATTCTGGTTTCGTTTTTTTTCAAAAAATTTTTTTATGAACAGATCAGAAATGGGTTTCTAAGAAGCTTTAGAAAAAAAAAGAGCAGGGTTGATTTTTGGAGATTTTTTTCCGTCGTTTTTCTTTTGTTTTTTTTTTGAAAACAAACGGGCTTAGAGAAGAAAGAGAGTGGCTGATTTATGAGAAGACTTTTTTCACCGTCCATGAGAGGAGAGGAGGGTCCTTTTTATAGCCTTTAAAGTTTGAGAAATTGCAATTTGTTATTTTCTTTTGATTTTTTTTTTTTTTTTTGCACAACTTCATATTTCCTTTTTTTGGAAAATCCTAACAAAATTGGACCTTTAGGTAATTTCATGAGTGGTTTTTTGAAAATCACCTATGGGGGCCCATGGTTTTGCTTAGCTAGGGAGTCAAAGTTTTTTAGCCTTTGATTTTGCATATTTTTGACCTTTTATTTATATCTTGATTATTAAATATTTTCCTTGATTTTTGATAGGGCCCATATTTATTAATATTCTTTATTTATTTTAACGGTTCAGATTTTTACTTAATAAGTTGGATTTATCACTTTTATTTAGCACTTGAAAATATTGCAAATTCCCCTCTTTCTTTGGTCAAATAGGCTTTGACCATTAAAATCTCATAAAATATTAATTATTTGTTTAATCCGAGCCGCTCATCATGTCGATTCTGCTCCAATTGTCTTGAAAAAGTATCCTCCATTTCATCCTAAATGTGAATTGTCCGTGATCCGTCATATGGATTAGTGGCCGTTACCTCCTTAGTGGGCTTGAAGTATTGAAGGCCCGTGAACCCTACACATGTTGGGCTTGCAAAATATATGGGTTAGAGAAATGAATCCACAAATCCATAAACGCGTATAATAGTAGGCCCATCTTGAAATTTTCTATTTTATTTTATTATCGTATATATTATTTTTTTCTTTATGTTTTTGTAGGGTGTCAACAGTTGTCCCCCCTTCTTTGACGATAATGGACATTATCATTAAAGAAGGTATGGTTGACACCTATAATTTGTAATCTTTTCAACCTTCGTAGTTTTCTTACATTTTATACTGTTTGGAATACTTTTCAGTAATTTTCTTGCAACCTTATGAATTTTTATTTATCATTTTTTCCTTTTAATCATGTGAAGAGTAAAGTCGGAGAATTCTTAATGTTATATTTTAAGGCAAGTAATTTTCATTAGATTTGTATCGGTGATGATTCTTACATGGTGTTCAAAATCATACGGCGCATATGCATGTAATCTATCCATTGGTAGATACTTAGATGCATGAAACTTCATTGACCCATCCAAGTAAGTTGACTGCAATATCAACATAGTGGTATAGTACATTTTTAAAGGTATTTATTGTATTAATTATTATTATTATTATTATTATTTTTATCTTTTTGCGAATTTTTCCCTCACCGTATTTCAGGGTATCTGGGGATTTTTTCTTCTTTTTTTTGCACATTTTTCCCTCACCATATTTCAGGGTATCTGGGGGATTTTTTTTCTTTTTTTTTGCAAATTTTCCCCTCACCATATTTCAGGGTATCTGGGGATTTTTCTTTCTTTTATTTTTTATTTTTGCAAATTTTCCCCTCACCATATTTCGGGGTATCTGGGGATTTTTTTTTCTTTTTTCTTTTTACAAATTTTCCCCTCACCATATTTCAGGGTATCTGGGGATTTTTTTTCTTTTATATATATATATATTACAATTTACTACTTTTCATAATGATATTAGTAGCTACCTCATTGGATGGGGAAATGTTGTAATATTCTTTTTATCTACTAACTTTCATATGAAGTTTATTGCCTTTTATTTATTATTATCGCTATTATTATTGTATATATATATTTTTATCGTACTTTTTATTGAGAACATTTTTAATATATATATTTTTTAGAAATGAATACTGTACTAGGATATATATAATCTTTCTTATTTTAAATCTAAGTGCAATTTTAACATACCTTGTCACTTTCGAAATTCCGGGATTAGATGGACGGTTCGGGTGGCTCGATCATAGTGGTAACATGCAATTGAAATGCTCGTGTGGACTACTGTAATTGGGAAGAGCTTTAGGGTTAGGTCATGAGATCATTTTCCCATTTCCCATCTCTTCCGCCGTGCTGGGTCTCTGCCCTCCTCTTGCTGCCGCGCCAAGATGTCGGATAGCCGAGGAGAAGATGGCAGCAGCTGCTAGGTCAGTCGGTCATAATGAAGATGATGCTCGATCGATCACGCGGAGGCGGAAAGGAGAACGGTTGTTGCAGGGTTGATCGTTGGAGAGGAGACGACGCTGAAGGGGCTGACGGTCGAGATTTCTCTTCTCCGGCCACTGGGATCTCCTTCTTCTTGCTGTTCCTCTTGTCGATCCGTCATCGGTAAGCCCCTTAGCCTTACTGCTTTTTCTTTTCCTGCCTTTAGGGCTTCAAATCTGTTTTGAGTTTTTGGAGATGATGGATGGGGTTGGTTTCTGGCAGGCTATGGCTGAGATGGCTGTTGCCATTGACAGCCTGCTTTCTTGGGATGATTCGATCATGGCTGCCCTTAATGGCTGATGCGATGGTATTATTCTGCAGGTTGGATCGAAGAGACGACGCTGAAGGGCTGCCTTCTGGAGAGGAGACGCTGCCGCTGGAGCTGGACCGCCGAGGTTGGGGTGCCGCTACAGACGCCGCTGCCTCTCGAAAACACGAATAAGGGAAATGACCCCCTTTGTTTTTGTTTTGTTTTTTTTTTCCGCGAGTCGTTGATGCTGATATGATATTTCTTCTTTTAATTGTTAACTTCCATTTTCCTTTCCTAATGTCTTCTTCTTTTTGTTGGGATTTTATGGTGTTATTTTCGATTGTTAATGGTGTGGGTTTTTGCCTATTGCTGTGTTTATCATTGATTGGTGAAATCACTCCCCTTGTTTCTTAATTTTCGTTTTCTCTCTTTTTTTTTTGGTTTGATTTTTTTTATATATTATTTTTTTCTTTTTTCTTTTTTTTTTTCGAGTTTAATTTATCGATTGCTTGTTGTCATAGGCTAATTAGGACTGTGATTTACTCTTTCTTTTTAGTTAGTGTAATTGCTATTTTTGAATCCTTGTATTACTAAAGACAATTTTGTAGGCTCTATTAATCATATATGTTAGAGCAGATTGATTCATTGGTTTGTGGGTATATCTATTCTTAGATAGAGCATGAATTATGGGAGAAAAATGTTGAATATTTACATTGATTTGATGATGAATGTAGGTAACAATGCATATATACCTAACAGTTTTGTGTGGTTTTAATCAAGAATGTTTTGATTTCTGTGTGCTAATTATCCTTGACAGTTTAAAGCTAGATTCATGCTATGTGTTTTTTTTTATTGGTGATATAAAGATTGATTTGTGTGTGGCTGTGTTAAAGCATGTAAATTTGCCAAGGGTTTTGTCATAAGACAAATCTATCTTCCATATATTAATAATGTTTAGACCTTGATGGAACATTATGCTTAGGATTTAAACTGATCATCTTATGATATATTTTTTTTTGACAGATTTGTTGCTTGATAACTCATAGTATAGTCTATATTTGATCTTGATAAGCTAACCAGTAATGGAAGGTTTAATTTTTCTAATTAATGAATTTTGATAATGGTTGATCATTTTACCTATGTCTAGGCAACTTAGATTTTACTTTCTTCACTCTCTTTATTTTCTTGTTTCTTCTTTACCTAGTATTGAGTTAATTCGACTGCTCAATTTTTTTTTTATTATAGTGACTATCTTGAATAGGTTTTCTTTAATCAGTATATTTTCCTATGGGTATTTCTTTATGTAGCTATCTATGCCTTGTAAAAAAAATCATCTTGGATCTCATTAGCTATTGCCTAACTAATGCTTGAATCTTCTATTTATCCTTTGGTGCTTCTAATTTATGGTGATGTCAATCTTGCTTCTTGAGAATTTTAATTATCCAAGATTTTAGAGTTTGATCTTTATCTTTTAACTCTCTTAACTACCTACAACGATTTATTTATTATAAATTTCTGTATTTTAGTTTTTTAACTTAACAATGTAACTGATTGTATATTATAAGTCCTCATCTTATATATATATGTTCTCTTTTTTTTTTTGGCAATGCCAGTCCTTAATGATTAAGCAATTTGATTTCCTTTTTTGTTCGAGTTTTTCCTTTTTGAGAACTTTATTTATTAGTTTATAAATATGAGATGAAAATTTTTATGCAGATTATGATATACCTAACCTAATCATTTTTATAAAAGTGTAATTCTAACAAGGTCTGAGTTGAAGTTTCTCATGTTTCTCTATAAGAATTCAATAGCCCCTAAATGTTTTTCATGATTTCATTCTTGCTTTTTTTTTTTAGTTCTAGTAGAAATATTTTTATATTAGTATTATTCTTCTTTCTCAAATTTCCTTCTTTCTCAATTCCTTTTCTTACAATCTGGTCTTAAACCTATATATATATATTTTTAACATTCTCATAAGTTTGTTCTGTAATTTAAGCTCTCAATTTTCAATATATATATTTTTCTGATCTTCTGCTGGATTGGTAATGATTGCACAAGTGTTGGTGAGATCTCATGGGTTACACTGATGGGACATGACTTGTGCAGAACCTATGATGAATGAAAGGACTTGGTATTGTAGAAAAATGACTTGATTTGATTGATCTCTTTTGTGTAATCACTTCATGAATAGTATTGATGTCTGTCACAAGTACTTTTCTTGCTATGATAGCTACAAATGTGGGTGTTCTTGTAATGATTACCTATCACCATGTTGCTCTATTTTATCGGTTTTATTGTTTGCAGTTTACGGTACTGTTTAATCAAGCACATCATGTATAGTGTTAAAGTCTAGTACAAATACTGTAGAAGTGAGTATTATATCAGCTATGACTCACACATATTTATATATGCATATCACTGTAATTTCTATATACATTTTTGATTTATAGTGATCTGACTTTTGACATGACTGAACTTATCTAATTTTTGATGACATTGCTCGATCATGATTTCCTTTTGTGTCAGCACATCATGAACAGTGCTGAAGTATGGCACAAGTGCTCTTTTTTTTTCAAACATGATGACTGCAATTGTAAACATTTCTACAATGATTATATTTCAGCACGCTAATTTATAATGGGCTGTCTATTGACATGACTAAACTTATCTGGCTTATGATCATACTGTTCAACTATCATTGCTTTGGGCAGAAATTTTCTATTTATACCTATCCTTATGTCTTATTCTCTATTGCTCTTTTGTCTTACACGTGCTTTGCCCCTTTCTCTAGTGCTGTTCCTTTTTGTTTTCTTCTTTTGTCATCTTTTCCTTCCATCATGAATGGTGTTCTCTCTAACTCCTCTTCTTGTACTGGGAGCAGTCCTAGCTTGGGTATCCCTTTTGTTGGTCAAAGGCTATCCAGGTGGATAGCAACCTTGTCAGCTATTGAGAGGGCTGACTTGGCTTCATTTCATATGAGGGAATGCTTAGAACTGTCTAGGGTAGTATTGAATTATCCTTTCTTAGAAATTGCAGCTCAATTTTGGATTCCTTCATTAGGAATATTCAGATTTAGGAATGTGGAATTGTCTCCTTCCTTAGAGGAGGTTTCTAGACTTACTGGATTACCACTTTTTAGAGATATTTCAGTTTTACCTCCTGGGCCTATAGGTGAAGACCTCTTTACCTTTCTATTTAATGTAGATCCTAGGCGTTATGATTTGTCTGCCCCTAATGAGTCCCCTTCCATTTCTTTAGACCTGTTTTATGGGGAGTTTTTTATTCGTAGAGAACATCTAGGTACTCCTAGGGGTGTTGCATGTAGGAATGCCTTAATTTTAGGGATCTTTGCTGAGATTCTTCTCCCTTCAGATGAATTTCTAAAACTGTCACTTCTTTCTTTTGTGCATTTGGCCATACTAAGGAAGCCTCTTGTTCCTACTGTTTTGGCTAGAATTCATGAAGGCTTGACTTAATTTCATGAAGGGTCTGACTCTTTGCAAGGATGCCTGGCTGTTTTACAAGTAAGTATTAATATATATTTTTTTGTGAAACATGTCTTTTCTTATCATGTTGCTTTTGGTATCTTTTGACTGGTTCGTTTGAGGCATAAGTTTTATTCTGGATTCTAGTTGCATGGAGATGATACGTTCTGTCTTTAATATGATGATTTAATTTAATCTAAACTATAAGTGCTAGGAGTAGATATACCATACCTGGACTTTTGTTTGCTGTTTTGAAATTGCTATTTTTGAAAATTTTGCATGTCATTTTGAGGCTGTTGATTCTTAAAAGATGGGGACCTTTCCTAGATTGCTAAGCTTATAATATTTTTGAAGTTATAGAATTTGGAACTTTGCTTATTACTTGAAATTAATGAAGTATTAAGATTTTGCATGCTAAACTGTTAGATTTGAAATTATGCTCGAAATTTTGCATGCCCCCTGGAAATTATGAAACCTAAGATGTTGTATTTCTGGGATATTCTGATACGAAACATAAACCTGCACTTATGAAATCTAAGATTTGTATGACATTTCTGAGGATATCAGATCTGAAATCATGCTCTTGTGCCTGGTGTTATACCTGAAAACCTGAATCTGAAGTATCTCGATTTTTTTTGAAATTATCAACTCTGCAATGGCTGAACCTGAAACTTTGAAATGTCTTCTTTTTTTTTTAAATTATCAACTCTACAATTGCTGAACCTGAACCTTTGAATCTGGAATTTCTCTTTTTTTTTTTGAGACTGTCAGTTTTGAAATCACGTTTGCAAGTAGTTGTTAAGTCTGAAATTCTTAATGTCTCTTGTATTACTTTGAAGGTTGTTAAATCTAACAATAGGGTCTATTGATTTCCTTCCTCCCTTCTTGCTTTGTTTTTCCCCCTAGAACCCTGATTATCATGGTTTCCTTGAAATTCTTGTATGTTGTTTTGATGAATTTAATCAGGTTATGCTGATGTTAGTGAACACTGTTTTGAAGTTGTTGAACTTTTACTTGAAGTTTTGAACTGCTTTTTAGTTGTTACTGCTTCAGGAAACTTATATATTATTTTGGGGATTGCTAAATATGAAATTCAGCGCATAGCTAAATCTGAAAATCTGAACAAAGCTTCAAAGCTTCAAGATTGTTAAATCTGAGATTATGCATATTGTTTTGATGTTGCTGAATCTAGAAGCTTGGATGTTTTTTTTTTCTTTTTTTTTTGATTTACTAAGTCTGAAATGTTATAGATTTTACTGTAAATCTGAGTTTTTGAATAGTTTCTTTAAGGTTGATTCATCCGGAATACTATCTAATGTTAATATAACTGGAAATTTATTCTAGAGTTGTCAAGTTTGAAAGCTTACAGATTTCTTTTGAATGATTAAATCTGAAATCATGCTACTCAAATGTAGTTAAATCTAGAACCTTGATTGTTTTCTTAAAAGGATTGCTTCTAGGATGTTACCTACCACTTTGGGTCTGAAATTTTGATGTGGCTTTGAGATTTCTGAAATTTTGTATGTTATTTTGAGGTTTCCTCCATCTGAAAATTTTTCTTGAGGCTGGTATATCTGAAACTTTGGAAGCTACCTTACAGTTGCTATTTCTCAAATGATTCTTTGATGTTGTTTAAATCTGAAGCTTTGAATGTTGAGTTGCCTAATCTGAAATTGTCAATGTTGTTACTCTCAACAGTTACTATAATCTGGAATATTGTCAATTAGTCATGATTTTATGGATTTGTGAGTTGAAGGGATGTTAGAATATTTTCCATGACTTTAGGTTTTGTCTAAAATCTGATAACTTCACATGCTATGCCATTTTTCCATGATTATATTGTTGAATTCTTCCTCTTCTCTTTCTCTCTCCCCCCTTTTTTTTACAGATCTGGTTGATAGAACACTTAGGATGTATCCCATCTTTTCCCGAACATATGATCCACTTCCCTTACCTTACTAGCACTTTACTAAGTCTTGAATGGACCCCTTTACATTCAGATTTGCTCTCATATTTGTCTAATTTATCTGAGGAGAGGGTTGTTTGGAAGGCTTCTTGGTTATTTGTTGATCCTCTTATAAGTTGTAGGGATTATGGGTATCTCGCCTTGCTAGGAGTTTCAGGCTATTGTTCTTACAACCCTCAAAGGTTTCTTCGCCAGTTCGGTATTTTCCAATGTGTTCCAAACACGAGGGGAACCTTTACTAGATTTACTGCCTATAGTGGGGTTGCAATTGTAGACGAAATACTTTCCGGTTGGCATCTTAGTGTGTCTGCTTCTGAACTTGGACTAACCTTTACTAGATTGCCTGGATCTTCTTTAGACTACAGGAATTGGCTGGCTACAAAGATGGGTCATATCATTCCAGAAGCTAACGAGGTTCCTCAGCCCGTGGAAGGAGAGACCATGGAAATTGACATACCTATGATAGTTCCCCATCATTTAGAGATGCAAATTCAGGACTAGAGGGTGTAGATTACTTCATTCGCCTCTTCCATTGGGCAGTTATCAGATGCCCTATCCTCCATTCGTGAAGTGCTTTCCTAGTACGAGATATCTTTGGAGCCAAGGTCAACGGCTACTACACAAGCACCTTCTTCCAGCTGAACTTTGAATTTTCATACCTTTCTTTTTTTTTGGTTTTTTGTATGACATGAACATTGAACTTGTAAAAACTCCTTGTAATTGAATTTGTATTTTTTGTTTATTTGGGAAGGCTTTTAGAGTGCAAAATTCATGTTATGGGTTTCATACATGTAAAGCAGGTTATGTAAACACTTCTATGATGACGAATGCATTTATTGGGTACATGATCCTTTTTTGCCTTAGTTTGACTATGTGTGTTTATTGATCTTGGACTCTTAGGTTGTGTCATCTTATGAGTTTACATGTTAACAACTATGCTAAAAGAGCTTTCAACTTTAATAATTTTGCTAGTGTACCGATTTTGAATGATGGAAAATAATAGTTAGGATTGTCCACTTACATTTATTATTATCATTATTAACTGTTTTTTTTTTAAAAAAGCAAAAACAAAAAATAAAGGTAAAAATGATGCATATGATGGGCATGTTTTTTTTTAAATCTTCAACTTTTCTCTTTTTTTTTTCTTTTACATGCTTCATTTTCCTTTCTCGCCATTTTTTTAGACTAAAGGAGAGAGTTGTAATAATAAAAGTCTATATTTCTTTTTTACTAAGTATGACATATGGATTGTACGCAGGATTGATAAAAGGAAATTATAGGGGAAAAAAAAGGAGATGCCACAGTTTCTTTTGTGTTTTTTTTTTAAGTAAGCAAAAGCGGCATGATAGAGCATTCAATAGTTCCCTTAAAAGATTGCAAATTTTCCAAGAAAACTAAGAAGATAGGATGTGGCAAGGTTGGAGTTTCCCTTCTTTTTTTTTTGGAAAATAAAAAGGGTGTTTTTTACCTGGTTAAATATAAGACACATGAGATTTTTCGTCCTGGAATTTAAGAGAAGTTTAATTATTGAAAATATTTTTTTACGTGATCTGTACTTACTAATTCTGCTATCGTGGATTCCTCAGATCGGGATATTATCAAAGCTCCATTATCTAATATTTCTTTTACTATCCATGGTCCCTCCCATTTAGGTCTAAATTTGCCTCTTTTGTCTGATGGTTGAGGCACAAAGATCTTTTTTAATACTAAATCTCCTTCTTGAAATTCGCGATGCCTTATATTTTTATTATATGCTTTTGCCATTCGTCGTTGATAAGCATATGTATGTGATAATGCTCTTATCCTCTTTTCATCTACAAGACCTAGTTGCATGAGTCGGGCATCAATCCATTCTTCTGAACTTATGTCGTTTTCTTTCAAAATTCTCAAAGTTGGTATCTCTACTTCAATTGGTAACACTGCCTCCATCCAATAGGTTAGTGCATATGGGGAAAATCCCGTTGCAGTTTTAATCGATGCCTTGTAGGCCCATAGGGCATATGGTAATTTATCTGCCCAATCCCTGTAACTTTCTATCATTTTTTCTAATATTTTAATCAAGGTTTTATTAGCAGCTTCTACTGCCCCATTAGCTTATGGTCGATACGGGCTTGATTTATGATGTTGAATTTTATACTGTTGTAAAAATTCTTTCATTTTCTGGCTTGTAAATACTGTTCTATTATCGCTAAGTAGAATATTGGGCACACCAAACCTTGTCAAAATATTATGTTTTATAAATTTAATAACATGATTGGTATTAATTGTTGGAAAAGAAACAACTTCTACCCATTTAGTAAAGTATTCCACCGCTACTAGAATATACTCATGATTATTTGATGATTTTGGTGATATTTTTCCTATAATATCTATTCCCCATGTTGAAAATGGCCAAGGAGTGGTCATATTATGTAATTTGTTAACCATAGTGTGGATAAGGTACCCGTGTTCTTGGCACTTGGTGCATTTGTTCACAAAATGAGCACAGTCTCGTTCTAGGGTTAACCAATAGTAACCTTGGCGTATAATTTTCTTTGCTAGCATTATTCCATTCATATGGGAACCACATTCTCCTTCATGTATTTTAACCATTACTTCCTTAGCTTCTTCTTCATCCATACATCTTAGTAATAATTGATTATAAGATTTACGATATAGTATATCATCAATTATTACAAAGTGATAAGCTAGTCTTCTAATGGTGCGCTTATCTACAGAATTTGCATATTCCTCAAAATTTTGATCTTTGATGTATTTTTTTATGTCGTAATACCAAGGTTTTGGTTTATCTTTTGCAATACTTTATTCTTCTATAGATAGACAATGGGCTGGGTCATTTGTTATGTATATTTGAACTTCTTGCGAAGCTAAACCATACGGGATATCTATAACTGCAGCTAGGTTGGCTAAGGCATCTGCTAACTGATTTTGATTTCTTGAACTATATGAAAAAGTGACTTCTTCGAATTGACTTACAAACTTAGCTAAAGCAATCTGGTAAGGTTTCAATTTCTCATCTCTAGTTTCCCATTCTCCCGTGGATTGATTAATCACTAATTGTGAGTCTCCAAATATTTGTAATTTATTCGCCCCCAAATCATAAGCTTCCTTAATGCCAGTGAGACATGCTTCGTATTCTGCAACATTGTTGGTGCATGGAAATAAGATTTTTCTTGCTATCATAGTAGGCAGCCCTTTAGGGTCATATAAAATTATTCCTATCCCTCCGCCATTCATGTTCCGTGCACCGTCGAAATACGTTTTCCAATGAGTAGCTTGTGTCTTCTCATCTATAGTTAGAATGTTTTCATCTGGAAATTGATCTTGTAGAGGTTGAAAATCTGGTAGGGCTTGTGCAGCTAAATAATCGGCTAATACCTGCCCTTTGACCGCTTTTTGTGATACATAAACAATATCAAATTCAGTAAGGAGCAATTGCCATTTAGCCAATCTTCCAGTGAGAGCAGTTTTTTGACACAGTTATCTAAGAGGATCTTGCTTAGAAATTAGCAAAACGGTTCTTGACATAATATATTGTCTTAATTTAAAAATGGCTATAACCAATGCTAAGCATACTTTTTCTATTTCAGGATATTTAATTTCAGTGGGAGTGAATTTTCTTCTAAAATAATAAATGGATAATTCTTTTTTGCCATTAGTATCACATTGCCCTAATACTCTTCCCATAGCTATGGGTGTAATCAATAAATATAAAATTAACGGGTTACCTAT
>CM059975.1:82865547-83061735 GCA_030490835.1 Annona cherimola | reverse complement strand
TTTGATGTATTTTTTTATGTCGTAATACCAAGGTTTTGGTTTATCTTTTGCAATACTTTATTCTTCTAGATAGACAATGGGCTGGTCATTTGTTATGTATATTTGAACTTCTTGCGAAGCTAAACCATACGGGATATCTATAACTGCAGCTAGGTTGGCTAAGGCATCTGCTAACTGATTTTGATTTCTTGAACTATATGAAAAAGTGACTTCTTCGAATTGACTTACAAACTTAGCTAAAGCAATCTGTAAGGTTTCAATTTCTCATCTCTAGTTTCCCATTCTCCCGTGGATTGATTAATCACTAATTGTGAGTCTCCAATATTTGTAATTTATTCGCCCCCAAATCATAAGCTTCCTTAATGCCAGTGAGACATGCTTCGTATTCTGCAACATTGTTGGTGCATGGAATAAGATTTTTCTTGCTATCATAGTAGGCAGCCCTTTAGGGTCATATAAAATTATTCCTATCCCTCCGCCATTCATGTTCCGTGCACGTCGAATACGTTTTCCATGAGTAGCTTGTGTCTTCTCATCTATAGTTAGAATGTTTTCATCTGGAAATTGATCTTGTAGAGGTTGAAAATCTGGTAGGGCTTGTGCAGCTAAATAATCGGCTAATACCTGCCCTTTGACCGCTTTTTGTGATACATAAACAATATCAAATTCAGTAAGGAGCAATTGCATTTAGCCAATCTTCCAGTGAGACAGTTTTTTGACACAGTTATCTAAGAGGATCTTGCTTAGAATTAGCAAAACGGTTCTTGACATAATATATTGTCTTAATTTAAAAATGGCTATAACCAATGCTAAGCATACTTTTTCTATTTCAGGATATTTAATTTCAGTGGGAGTGAATTTTCTTCTAAAATAATAAATGGATAATTCTTTTTTGCCATTAGTATCAATTGCCCTAATACTCTTCCCATAGCTATGGGTGTAATCAATAAATATAAAATTAACGGGTTACCTATAGCAGGTGGCGTTAATACAGGTGGATTTGTAAGGTAGGTTTTGATTTTATCGAAAGCCGATTGACAGTCTGCTGTCCATTTTTTAGGAGAATCTTTTCTCAAAAGTTTGAATATTGGTTCGCATGTCAAAGTTAACTTTGATATAAATCGGCCAATATATTGTAGCCTCCCTAAAAATCCTCTAATTCTTTTTCGATTTTGGGCGGGGCATTTCTAGGATGGCTCTTACTTTTTCACCATTTACCTGTATTTGATCTTTGCTTACAATGAATCCTAATAATCGCCCTTTCCTAGATCCAAAAACACATTTACTTGGGTTAAGTTTGAGTTGAAAATTTTCCATTCTATCAAATAATTTTTCTAAATTTTGTAAATGGTCGTCAAAAGAATGAGAACGCACAATAATATCGTCCACGTAAACTTCTACCTCTTTACCCATCATGTCATGAAAAATAGCGGTCGTTGCACTCTGATAGGTAGCTCCGGCATTTTTTAGTCCAAAGGGCATGACTTTATAACAAAATGTGCCCCATGGAGTGATAAAAACGTTTTTTCTTGATCTTCTGGTGCCATTTTGATTTGGTTATAGACTGAAAAATCATCTATGAAAGAAAACCAACCATATCTAGCTATGCTGTCTACTAGGGTATCAATATGGGCAAAAGAAAATCTCTTTGGACTTGCCTTGTTGAGATCCCTATATCTTGGGAACCCATTCAGGTTTTATTCTTTTGAGCTTCTGTTTTATGAGTTTAATTTCCTTTTTTATTGAGAGTGTGTGAGTGATAAGATTTTCATCTATTCCTGGCATATCATTATAAGAAAAAGCAAAATTTATTAACCTTGATTTAAGGAGGGTTATCATCGTACCTTTTTCTTCTTCGGATAGTTGCTTTCCTAACTTTAGCGTTTTGGGGTCGTCTTCAGTTCCTAAATTGATGACTTTAAAATCTGCAGCGACCGCCATGTATTTGCCTTCTGTTTTCTCCATTTGTTTCTGCAACTCTTCCTCTCCTCCTTCCTTATTGTTGTTTTCTTCTGTGGACTCTATTAGTTGTTTGGGCACAGTAAATGCTAGCCCAAAGATCTTTCTCAGTGGGGACCTGTTTTATAACTTGATGTTGGGATAAAGATTTTTTGTGAGGGGGTTGTCGAACAAGTTGGCGTTGTGTACCATCTCTTTTCATTATTTTCCTTGCTTGTTTTGAAACCGTTTTTTTCTTGATTGACTGCATTTTGAATCATTAATATTGTGCCTAATTGTTCTTCTTTTCTTAAATCATGTAGAAAAAATACCGCGCTTAAGAAAATATTTTGGTCTTTAGTTTTCGTTAATTGTGGTTCCTCCAGGTCATAACCCAGACCGTATTTATCTTTTTTTTCTTGAATATTGATTAAATTGGGTTTTGCTCCATGCCTAATTTTATACTGACTGATTTGCCTTCTGCTGGTGTAATTACATATTTATCTGACATTATAGGTCCTGAGGGAATAAAATTTATATTTTCTATAATAGATTCGGCAAATGGTAATGGGTCAAGTGATTCATAAGCTTCTACAAGAGGAACTTCATGACTTGTATTTTCCTCCCTAGGGATGATTATTTCGGGGTCAGCGTTGATTACAACTATTTTTCCCTTAGTAGCAAATTTAATTTTTTGGTGTAGTGAGGATGGAACGGCGCCTACCTGATGTATCCATGGCCTCCCTAGCAACATATTAAATGAAGCAGGTAGTTCCAAGATTTGAAAGGTTATAGTTATGTTTTCTGGCCCGATGATTAAATTAATATCTAACTCTCCCAAGGTATTCCTAATGGTATTATCAAATGCTCGAACCCGAATATCATTTGGGCGAAGACCGTCCCTGGGGATGCCTAACCTTTTAAGTGTCCTCAGTGGATATACGTTTAAACTAGACCCATTATCAATGGTTACAAATGGGACTTTAAGATCTTTGTATTGGACTGTTATGTTTAAAGCATGTGTATGGCACCGCCCTTCAGGTGGGAGTTCCTCATCTGTAAATGTGAGGGCATTTTGGAAGATAATTTGTCCTATCATGTGAGCCACAGTTTCTGGCTCAACCTCATTTGAAATGTAAGCTTTATTTAATATTTTTGTAAAGGCCTCGCGATGCAAAGTAGAAGTGTATAGTAGCTCCCATATAGAGATTTGTTCAGGCAGTGATTTGAGTTGTGTAGTTATATCATAAGTTGTATTTTCTCCTTTTTCAAAAATAGGAGGATTTTTATTTATTTCTCGCCTATTTATCCTCTCGTTTGGTTGAATATTTCCTATTTCTGAACATTCTGGAGGTTCCGGGTATTTCCATGGTACACGATGCGAGTCATAGGAAATTTTCTCTTCCTGATTTGTCACCCTCAAAATTTTGAATTCTGGTAGAATCAAAGTTTCTGTAGTGGTTGAGACATAATTACGAGGGTTTCTCTGTGGGGCAGCTTTTAGGATTATTTCAGGCACCACTATCCGTATCATATAAGCTTGAAGGTTTGACCCATATGAGATATTAAATTTACTGTTCTTGGAATGTCATTTCTATGGGTTGGTAGAGGATTTTGTAGGACATTTTTGTTTGGTACACTATGATCTACTTTAATTCTCCCTTCATCAATTAAATCTTGGATCGCGTGCTTTAGGGTAAAGCATCGATCAGTTGAATGCTCCTTCCTTGATGGTATGCACAATATTCTTCCTCTCTGTAATTATTTGGTAGTGGGTTAGGTGGTGGTCTTGGTTGTAGTGGACTTAAAATATTTTTCTTGATCAGCATGCTAAGGATATCAGTGTATGACATCGCTATTCTAGTAAATTTCCTAAAAGGTTTTCTAGCATCTCTTGGTTTTTCCCTCTCAGGAGTCCCGATTGCATTTACCTCTTGCGCTTTATTTCCAATATTATTTGTACTTTTGACTTCCGGCTTTTTCCTAATCGCCCCGTTCTGATGGAGCCATGGTGATATTACTCCTTGCCTTATTCCCGATTCTACTTGTTCCCCTGCTTGAATTAACTGAGCAAAATTGGTATAGGGGTAGGAGATAAGGTAACCTGATATACTGGGGTGAGTTGCATTTACTATTATGGATATTTGTTCACTGATTGGGAGGGGCACTTTCATTTTGGCAGCAAGAGCTCTCCATCTAGCGGCAAAATCGGAGAAAGTTTCATTAGGTTTTTGCTTTAATCCTTCTAAATCGACCCTTTTAGGCACTGAATTTAATCTATAAGAGAATCTTTCTAAAAATGCCGATGACAACTCCTCCCATGTTCTAATTTGCTTGTAATCCAATAATGTATACCATTCTAAAGCATCTTTTTTTAAACTGTGTTGAAATAAGCGTATTAAAATTTCTTCCTTTTTTACTAAAGGGTATAAGATTCCACAGTAAGCCTTTAGGTGGACTTTAGGACATGAATCTCCTTCATAATGGGGTAAAACTGGTATTTTGAATTTATCAGGTAGGGTAATATTAGGAAAAGGGCATAGATCTTCAATTTTTGAAGATGACAATCCTTCTCCACCGTGTAGCCTTACTTTGTCTTCTAATTGTTTTAATTGGGCTTGGAGAGTTTCTGTTACTTTCTCTATTTTATCGGTAGTATGTTTTAAAATTATTTCTTCTTCTTCATAATGATCTATTTCTTTTTCTTTATTTGTATTAGTAGATACGCCTTCTCTGTTGTCCTCTAAATTCCTAGATGGATGTAAGCTTTCTAATTTTTCTAGGACTTTGAGCAGCATTCCCTCTAATCTATCTACTCGTTGCGTCACGTCAGTGAGGTCTGTAATCGGATGATTTGAGGATGATTCTCCCCTATTTTGTGTTGCTTCAGCTATTTTTGTTTGATTTGTTTTGGACCTGGTGACTATGGGACTCCGGGATGATAATATTCTCTTTTTATGCGCTATTCTTACTATATAGACAAATTTTTAACACTAAATGATACTTAAATTCTATGGATCTCTCGTAAAGGGCTATCAAATTTTTTTTGTTCCTTTTATCTCTTTTTTTTAAGAGGAAAAAAATATATATAAATAAATAGACAAAAAGGGAGTTAGGATCCTTTTCTTAAAAACTTTTACTTATTTTTTCTTAAAAAAGAAAAAGAATTTTTTTAAAAAAGAAAATACCCTCCTTGAGCTTTTACTAAAAAAAATAAAAATTAGCACTCCTAGCCGGTCCCCAGTGGAGTCGCCAAACTGTAGCACGTGGTTTTTAGCGCGCTACGATGGGCCGGCAAATGGGCCTAAAAAGTGTAAGGTAGGCTAAAAAATACATATAACCATGAACTAAATTGAGAAAATAAAATACGCATACACCAAAAAAGAGAATAAGTATGACATGCAAATTAGCGAGTTAGCGGGTTAGACGTGATGCAAGTCAGATACAGAAATTAAACGTGCAAAAATTAAAATATAAACGGTGTAAAAAAGGGGTTCAAGATCAGAAATGGAAAAAATATAAAAGGTGTAGACATGGGGGTTAAAGAAAGGAGATGCATAAGGCTTTTAGATGATGTAAGTTTTTAGAGATTTTTAAATGATGCGAGTTAGTCAAACGCAAACATATATCTCAATTAGACGCATTAGCAATTAATACTATGCGTATAAATATTTAATATATTAACTTTTTGGAGTCGCCACTAACCATATAACGGTGGTTAGTCCGTGTACAATGAGACACTAAAACACAGAGATTCTCTGGGTGAACTCACAACTAGAAAAAAAATACAACTTTATTTTTCTAGTACATTGGTCATAGGAATGCGAAAAATTAACATATATTTTATATGTAAAGCTCAGGAGGGTGGAGAAGGGAATTTAATCCCTAGGCTTTTTTTTTGATGCCCTAACTCAATCTGAAAGTTGGATGCAGATAATTGTTCTTACTACGTGGAAATAAAATGATTCTTATGATGGTTTAATTTTATGCCTTTTTTTATATTCGTTTCATAAATATAATGAAATATACTTGTTGCATATATATATAAATTTATGAGTAGTTAAAGCTTAAAAAAAAATTTCAATAGTAGCTTTGTTTTGTTTTGTTTTTTTTTTGGTGATGTGCTGGGTAACCCAAGGAAATGAAAAATGATAGCGTGATGGAATTTATTGTTTTTTTTAAAAAAAAAAAAATGAAAAGAACGGCAAAGGAAGAAAGAGGACGTGTAGAACTTGCCTTGTTTTTTTTTTTTCAAAAAAAAAAACGGAAGGAGAGAGAAGGGGTGTTCTGGAGCTCGATGCTTTTTTTTAAAAAAAAAAAAACAAAAAAAAAACGAAAAAGGAAGAGAGTGGAGAAAAGGCGTGCTGAGAGCTTGGTTTGCTTTTTTTTTTTTAAAAAATAAGACGAAAAAATGAAAAAGGAAGAGAGAAGGAGGAAGCGCTGATGGGTTTTTTTTTTTTTTTTGCTTTCTTTGGATTTTTTTTTTTAAAAACGGAAAAGAAAAAAAAACGCAGGAACTTGTTTTGTTTTTTTTATAAAAAAAAAACAGATAAAAATGAAAGAGAGAAGGTGAACGCAGGAGAGAAGGAACGGGCTGAGTTATTTATATATTTTTTTTAAAAGAAAAAAAATGAAAAGGGGAAAGAGGATAACGAGCTGATGAGAGTTTGGCTCTCGTTGGTTTTTGTTTTTGTTTTTTTTTAAAATACGAAAAAAGGAAACATGCTGTCTGTTTCTGGTTTCTCTTGATTTTTTTTTTTTAAAGAAACGAGAAAAATGAAAGATGAAGAAAAGACGTGCTAGAGGATTCTGGTTTCGTTTTTTTTAAAAAAAAAAATTTTATGAACAGATGAGAAATGGGTTTCTAAGAAGCTTTAGAAAAAAAAGAGCAGGGCTGATTTTTGGAGATTTTTTTCCGTCGTTTTTCTTTTGTTTTTTTTTTAAAACAAACTGGCTTAGAGAAGAAAGAGAGTGGCTGATTTATGAGAAGGCTTTTTTCACCGTCCATGAGAGGAGAGGAGGGTCCTTTTTATAGCCTTTAAAGTTTGAGAAATTGCAATTTGGTATTTTCTTTTGATTTTTTTTTTCACAACTTCATATTTCCTTTTTTTGGAAAATCCTAACAAAAATGGACCTTTAGGTAATTTCATGAGTGGTTTTTTGAAAACCACCCATGGGGGCCCATGGTTTTGCTTAGCTAGGGAGTCAAAGTTTTGTAGCCTTTGATTTTACATAGTTTTGACCTTTTATTTATATCTTGATTATTAAATATTTTCCTTGATTTTTGATAGGGCCCATATTTATTAATGTTCTTTATTTATTTTAACTGTTCAGATTTTTACTTAATAAGTTGGATTTATCACTTTTATTTAGCACTTGAAAATATTGCAAATTTCCCTCTTTCTTTGGTCAAATAGGCTTTGACCATTAAAATCTCCTAAAATATTAATTATTAGTTTAATCCGAGCCGCTCATCATGTCGATTCTGCTCCAATTGTCTTGAAAAAGTATCCTCCATTTCATCCTAAATTTGAATTGTCCGTGATCCGCCGTATGGATTAGTGGTCGTTACCTCCTTAGTGGGCTTGAAGCATTGAAGGCCCGTGAACCCTACACATGTTGGGCTTGCAAAATATATGGGTTAGAGAAATAAATCCACAAATTCATAAACGTGTATAATAGTAGGCCTATCTTGAAATTTTCTATTTTATTTTATTATCGTATATATTATTTTTTTCTTTATGTTTTTGTAGGGTGTCAACAGTTGCCCCCCCTTCTTTGACGATAATGGACATGATCATTAAGAAGGTATGGTTGACACCTATAATTTGTAATCTTTCAACCTTCGTAGTTTTCTTACATTTTATACTGTTTGGAATACTTTTTAGTAATTTTCTTGCAACCTTATGAATTTTTATTTATCATTTTTTCCTTTTAATCATGTGAAGAGTAAAGTCGGAGAATTCTTAATGTTATATTTTAAGGCAAGTAATTTTCATTAGATTTGTATCGGTGATGATTCTTACATGGTGTTCAAAATCATACTGCGCATATGCATGTAATCTATCCATTGGTAGATACTTAGATGCGTGAAACTTCATTGACCCATCCAAGTAAGTTGACTGCAATATCAACATAGTGGTATACTACATTTTTAAAGGTATTTATCGTATTAATTATTATTATTATTATTTTGCGAATTTTTCCCTCTCCATATTTCAAGGTATCTGGGGTTTTTTCTTTCTTTTGTTTTTTTTTTGTTGCAAATTTTCCCCTCACTATATTTCAGGGTATCTGGGGATTTTTTTTTTGCACATTTTTCCCTCACCATATTTCAGGGTATCTGGGAATTTTTTTTTTTCTTTTTTTTTTGGAAATTTTCCCCTCACCATATTTTAGGGTATCTGGGGATTTTTTTTTCTTCTTTTTTTTTGCAAATTTTCCCCTCACCATATTTCAGGGTATCTGGGGATTTTTTTCTTCTTCTTTTTATATATATATTACAATTTACTACTTTTCATAATGATATTAGTAGCTACCTCATTGGATAGGAAAATGTTGTAATATTCTTTTTATCTACTAACTTTCATATGAAGTTTATTGCTTTTTATTTATTATTATCGCTATTATTATTGTATATATATATATTTTTTATCGTACTTTTTATTGAGAACATTTTTAATATATATATTTTAGAAATGAATACTGTACTAGGATATATATAATCTTTCTTATTTTAATCTAAGTGCAATTTTAACATACCTTGTCACTTTCGGAATTCCAGGATTAGATGGACAGTTCGAGTGGCTTGATCATAGTGGTAACATGCAATTGAAATGCTCGTGTGGACTACTGTAATTTTCAATATATATATTTTTCTGATCTTCTGCTGGATTGGTAATGATTGCACAAGTGTTGGTGAGATCTCATGGGTTACACTGATGGGACATGACTTGTGCAGAACCTATGATGAATGAAAGGACTTGGTATTGTAGAAAAATGACTTGATTTGATTGATCTCTTTTGTGTAATCACTTCATGAATAGTATTGATGTCTGTCACAAGTACTTTTCTTGCTATGATAGCTACAGATATAGGTGTTCTTGTAATGATTACCTATCACCATGTTGCTCTGTTTTATCGGTTTTATTGTTTGCAGTTTACGGTACTGTTTAATCAAGCACATCATATATAGTGTTAAAGTCTAGTACAAATACTGCAGAAGTGAGTATTATATCAGCTATGACTCACACATATTTATATATGCATATCACTGTAATTTCTATATACATTTTTGATTTATAGTGATCTGACTTTTGACATGACCGAACTTATCTAATTTTTGATAACATTGCTCGATCATGATTTCCTTTTGTGCCAGCACATCATGAACAGTGCTGAAGTATGACACAAGTACTTTTTTTTTCAAACATTATGACTGCAATTGTAAACATTTCTACAATGATTATATTTCAACATGCTAATTTATAATGGGCTGTCTATTGACATGACTAAACTTATCTTGCTTATGAACATACTGTTCAACTATCATTGCTTTGGGCAGAAATTTTCTATTTATTCCTATCCTTATGTCTTATTCTCTATTGCTCTTTTGTCTTACACGTGCTTTGCCCCTTTCTCTACTGCTGTTCCTTTTTGTTTTCTTCTTTTGTCATCTTTTCCTTCCATCATGAATGGTGTTCTCTCTAACTCTTCTTCTTGTACTGGGAGCAGTCCTAGCTTGGGTATCCCTTTTGTTGGTCAAAGGCTATCCAGGTGGATAGTAACCTTGTCAGCTATTGAGAGGGCTGACTTGGCTTCATTTCATATGAGGGAATGCTTAGAACTGTCTAGGGTAGTATTGAATTATCCTTTCTTAGAAACTGCAGCTCGATTTTGGTTTCCTTCATTAGGAATATTCAGATTTGGGAATGTGGAATTTTCTCCTTCCTTAGAGGAGGTTTCTAGACTTACTGGATTACCACTCTTTAGAGATATTTCAGTTTTACCTCCTGGGCCTATAGGTGAAGACCTCTTTATCTTTCTATTTAATGCAGATCCTAGGCGTTATGATTTGTCTGCCCCTAATGAGTCCCCTTCCATTTCTTTAGACCTGTTTTATGGGGAGTTTTCTATTCGTAGAGAGCATCCAGGTACTCGTAGGAGTGTTGCATGTAGGAATGCCTTAATTTTAGGGATCCTTGCTGAGATTCTTCTCCCTTCAGATGAATTTTTAAAACTGTCACTTCTTTCTTTTGTGCATTTGGCCATACTAAGGAAGCCTCTTATTTCTACTGTTTTGGTTGGAATTCATGAAGGCTTGACTCAATTTCATGAAGGGTCTGGCTTTTTGCAAGGATGCCTGGCTGTTTTACAAGTAAGTATTAATATTTTTTTTTGTGAAACATGTCTTTTCTTATCATGTTGCTTTTGGTATCTTTTGACTGGTTCGTTTGAGGCATAAGTTTTATTCTGGATTCTAGTTGCATGGAGATGATACGTTCTGTCTTTAATCTCATGATTTAATTTAATCTAAACTATAAGTGCTAAGAGTAGATATACCATACCTGGAATTTTGTTTGCTGTTTTGAAATTGCTATTTTTGAAAATTTTGCATGTCATTTTGAGACTGTTGATTCTTGAAAGATGGGGACCTTTCCTAGATTGCTAAGCTTATAATATTTTTGAAGTTATAGAATTTGGAACTTTGTTTATTACTTGAAATTAATGAAGTATTAAGATTTTGCATGCTAAACTGTTAAATTTGAAATTATGCTCGAAATTTTGCATGCCCCCTGGAAATTATGAAACCTAAGATGTTGTATTTCTGGGATATTCTGATACGAAACATAAACCTGCACTTATGAAATCTAAGATTTGTATGACATTTCTGAGGATATCAGATCTGCAATCATGCTCCTGTGCCTGGTGTTATACCTGAAAACTTGAATCTGAAGTATCTCGATTTTTTTTGAAATTATCAACTCTGCAATGGCTGAACCTGAAACTTTGAAATGTCTTCTTTTTTTTGAAATTATCAACTCTACAATTGCTGAACCTGAACCTTTGAATCTGGAATTTCTCTTTTTTTTTTTGAGACTGTCAGTTTTGAAATCATGTTTGCAAGTAGTTGTTAAGTCTGAAATTCTTAATGTCTATTGTATTACTTTGAAGGTTGTTAAATCTAACAATAGGGTCTATTGATTTCCTTCCTCCCTTCTTGTTTTGTTTTTCCCCCTAGAACCCTGATTATCATGGTTTCCTTGAAATTCTTGTATGTTGTTTTGATGAATTTAATCAGGTTATGCTGATGGTAGTGAACACTGTTTTGAAGTTGTTGAACTTCTACTTGAAGTTTTGAACTGCTTTTTAGTTGTTACTGCTTCAGGAAACTTATATATTATTTTGGGGATTGCTAAATTTGAAATTCAGCGCATAGCTAGATCTGAAAATTTGAATAAAGCTTCAAGATTGTTAAATCTGAGATTATGCATATTGTTTTGATGTTGCTGAATCTAGAAGCTTGGATGTTTTTTTTTTCTTTTTTTTTGATTTACTAAGTCTGAAATGTTATAGATTTTACTGTAAATCTGAGTTTTTGAATAGCTTCTTTAAGGTTGATTCATCCGGAATACTATCTAATGTTAATATAACTGAAAATTTATTCTAGAGTTGTCAAGTTTGAAACCTTACAGATTTCTTTTGAATGATTAAATCTGAAATCATGCTACTCAAATGTAGTTAAATTATGAACCTTGATTGTTTTCTTAAAATGATTGCCTCTAGGATGTTACCTGCCACTTTGGGTCTAAAATTTTGATGTGGCTTTGAGATTTTTGAAATTTTGTATGTTATTTTGAGGTTTCTTCCATCTGAAAATTTTTCTTGAGGTTGTTATATCTAAAACTTTGGAAGCTACCTTACAGTTGTTGTTTCTGAAATGATTCTTTGATGTTGTTTAAATTTGAAGCTTTGAATGTTGAGTTGCCTAATCTGAAATTGTCAATGTTGTTACTCTCAAAGTTACTATAATCTGGAATATTGTCAATTAGTGATGATTTTATGGATTTGTGAGTTGAAGGGATGTTAGAATATTTCCCATGACTTTAGGTTATGTCTAAAATCTGATAACTTCACATGCTATGCCATTTTTCCATGATTATATTGCTGAATTCTTCCTCTCGTCTTTCGCTCTCCCCCCCTTTTTTTTACAGATCTGGTTGATGGAACACTTGGGATGTATCCCATCTTTTCTCGAACATATGGTCCACCTCCCTTACCTTACTCGCACTTTACTAAGTCTTGAATGGACCCCTTTACCTTCAGATTTGCTCTCATATTTGTCTAATTTATCTGAGGAGAGGGTTGTTTGGAAGGTTTCTTGGTTATTTGTTGATCCTCTTATAAGTTGTAGGGATTATGGGTATCTCGCCTTGCTAAGGGTTTCAGGCTATTGTTCTTACAACCCTCAAAGGTTTCTTCGCCAGTTCGGTATTTTCTAATGTGTTCCAAATACGAGGGGAACCTTTACTAGATTTACTGCCTATAGTGGGGCTGCGATTGTAGACGAAATACTTTCCGGTTGGCATCTTAGTGTGTCTGCTTCTGAACTTAGGCTAACCTTTACTAGATTGCCTGGATCTTCTTTAGACTACAGGAATTAGTTGGCTACAGAGATGAGTCATATCATTCCAGAAGCTAACGAGGTTCCTCAGCCCGTGGAAGGAGAAACCATGGAAATTAGCGTACCTGTGATAGTTCCCCGTCATTTAGAGACACAAATTCAGGACTTGAGGGTGCAGATTACTTCATTTGCCTCTTCCATTGGGCAGTTATCAGATGCCCTATCCTCCATTCGTGAAGTGCTTTCCCAGTACGAGATATCTTTGGAGCCAAGGTCAACGACTACTACACAAGCACCTTCTTCCAGCTGAACTTTGAATTTTCATACATTTCTTTTTTTTTTTTGGTTTTTTGTATGACATGAACATTGAACTTGTAAAAACTCCTCGTAATTGAATTTGTATTTTTTGTTTATTTGGGGAGGCTTTTAGAGTGCAAAATTCATGTTATGGGTTTCATACATGTAAAGCAGGTTATGTAAACACTTTTATGATGATGAATGCATTTTTTGGGTACATGATCCTTTTTTGCCTTAGTTTAACTATGTGTGTTTATTGATCTTGGACTCTTAGGTTGTATCATCTTATGAGTTTACATGTTAACAACTATGCTAAAAGAGCTTTCAGCTTTAATAATTTTGCTAGTATACCGGTTTTGAATGATGGAAAATAATAGTTAGGATTGTCCACTTACATTTATTATTATCATTATTAACTATTTTTTTTAAAAAAAAACAAAAAACAAAGGTAAAAATGATGCATATCATGGGCATGTTTTTTTTTAATCTTCAACTTTTTTTTTCTTTTACATGCTTCATTTTCCTTTCTCGCCGTTTTTTTTAGGAAAAAGGAGAGAGTTGTAATAATAAAAGTCTATATATATATTTTTTACTAAGTATGACATATGGATTATATGCAGGATTGATAAAAGGAAATTATAGGGGAAAAAAAATGGGATGCCACAGTTTCTTTTGTGTGTTTTTTTTTAAAGTAAGCAAAAGCGGGATGATAGAGCATTCAATAGTTCCCTTAAAAGATTGCAAATTTTCCAAGGAAACGAAGAAGATAGGATGTGGCAAGGTTGGAGTTTCCCTTATTTTTTTTTGAAAAATAAAAAGGGTGTTTTTACCTGGTTAAATATAAGACACATGAGATCTTTTGTCCTGGAATTTAAGAGAAGTTTAATTATTGAAAATATTTTTTTATGTGATCTATACTTACTAATTCTGCTATCGTGGATTCCTCAGATCGGGATATTATCAAAGCTCCATTATCTAATATTTCTTTTACTATCCATGGTCCCTCCCATTTAGGTCTAAATTTGCCTCTTTTGTCTGATGGTTGAGGCACAAAGATCTTTTTTAACACTAAATCTCCTTCTTGAAATTTGCGATGTCTTATATTTTTATTGTATGCTTTTGCCATTCGTCGTTGATAAGCATATATATATGATAATGATCTTATCCTCTTTTCATCTACAAGACCTAGTTGCATGAGTCGGGCATCAATCCATTCTTCTGAACTTATGTCGTTTTCTTTCAAAATTCTCAAAGTTGGTATCTCTACTTCAATTGGTAACACTGCCTCCATCCAATAGGTTAGTGCATATGGGGAAAATCCCGTTGCAGTTTTAATCGATGCCTTGTAGGCCCATAGGGCATATGGTAATTTATCTGCCCAATCCCTGTAACTTTCTACCATTTTTTCTAATATTTTAATCAAGGTTTTATTAGCAGCTTCTACTGCCCCATTAGCTTATGGTCGATACGGGCTTGATTTATGATGTTGAATTTTATACTGTTGTAAAAATTCTTTCATTTTCTGGCTTGTAAATACTGTTCTATTATCGCTAAGTAGAATATTGGGCACACCAAACCTTGTCAAAATATTATGTTTTATAAATTTAATAACATGATTGGTATTAATTGTTGGAAAAGAAACAGCTTCTACCCATTTAGTAAAGTATTCCACCGCTACTAGAATATACTCATGATTATTTGATGATTTTGGTGATATTTTTCCTATAATATCTATTCCCCATGTTGAAAATGGCCAAGGAGTGGTCATATTATGTAATTTGTTAACCATAGTGTGGATAAGGTACCCGTGTTCTTGGCACTTGGTGCATTTGTTCACAAAATGAGCACAGTCTCGTTCTAGGGTTAACCAATAGTAACCTTGGCGTATAATTTTCTTTGCTAGCATTATTCCATTCATATGGGAACCACATTCTCCTTCATGTATTTTAACCATTACTTCCTTAGCTTCTTCTTCATCCATACATCTTAGTAATAATTGATTATAAGATTTACGATATAGTATATCATCAATTATTACAAAGTGATAAGCTAGTCTTCTAATGGTGCGCTTATCTACAGAATTTGCGTATTCCTTAAAAGTTTGATCTTTGATGTATTTTTTTATGTCGTAATACCAAGGTTTTGGTTTATCTTTTGCAATACTTTATTCTTCTATAGATAGACAATAGGCTGGGTCATTTGTTATGTATATTTGAACTTCTTGCGAAGCTAAACCATACGGGATATCTATAACTGCAGCTAGGTTGGCTAAGGCATCTGCTAACTGATTTTGATTTCTTGGACTATATGAAAAAGTGACTTCTTCGAATTGACTTACAAACTTAGCTAAAGCAATCTGGTAAGGTTTCAATTTCTCATCTCTAGTTTCCCATTCTCCCGTGGATTGATTAATCACTAATTGTGAGTCTCCAAATATTTGTAATTTATTCGCCCCCAAATCATAAGCTTCCTTAAAGCCAGTGAGACATGCTTCGTATTCTGCAACATTGTTGGTGCATGAAAATAAGATTTTTCTTGCTATCATAGTAGGCAGCCCTTTAGGGTCATATAAAATTATTCCTATCCCTCCGCCATTCATGTTCCGTGCACCGTCGAAATACGTTTTCCAATGAGTAGCTTCTGTCTCCTCATCTATAGTTAGAATGTTTTCATCTGGAAATTGATCTTGCAGAGGTTGAAAATCTGGTAGGGCTTGTGCAGCTAAATAATCGGCTAATACCTGCCCTTTGACCGCTTTTTGTGATACATAAACAATATCAAATTCAGTAAGGAGCAATTGCCATTTAGCCAATCTTCCAGTGAGAGCAGTTTTTTGACACAGTTATCTAAGAGGATCTTGCTTAGAAATTAGCAAAACGGTTCTTGACATAATATATTGTCTTAATTTAAAAATGGCTATAACCAATGCTAAGCATACTTTTTCTATTTCAGGATATTTAATTTCAGTGGGAGTGAATTTTCTTCTAAAATAATAAATGGATAATTCTTTTTTGCCATTAGTATCACATTGCCCTAATACTCTTCCCATAGCTATGGGTGTAATCAATAAATATAAAATTAACGGGTTACCTATAGCAGGTGGCGTTAATACAGGTGGATTTGTAAGGTAGGTTTTGATTTTATCGAAAGCCGATTGACAGTCTGCTGTCCATTTTTTAGGAGAATCTTTTCTCAAAAGTTTGAATATTGGTTTGCATGTCAAAGTTAACTTTGATATAAATCGGCTAATGTATTGTAGCCTCCGTAAAAATCCTCTAATTTCTTTTTTAGTTTTGGGCGGGGGCATTTCTAGGATGACTCTTACTTTTTCACCATCTACCTGTATTTGATCTTTGCTTACAATGAATCCTAATAATCGCCCTTTCCTAGCTCCAAAAACACATTTACTTGGGTTAAGTTTGAGTTGAAAATTTTCCATTCTATCAAATAATTTTTCTAAATTTTGTAAATGGTCGTCAAAAGAATGAGAACGCACAATAATATCATCCACGTAAACTTCTACCTCTTTACCCATCATGTCATGAAAAATAGCGGTCGTTGCCCTCTGATAGGTAGCTCCGGCATTTTTTAGTCCAAAGGGCATAACCTTGTAACAAAATGTGCCCCATGGAGTGATAAAAGATATTTTTTCTTGATCTTCTGGTGCCACTTTGATTTGGTTATAGCCTGAAAAACCATCCATGAAAGAAAACCAACCATATCTAGCTGTGCTGTCTACTAGGGTATCAATATGGGGCAAAGGAAAATCATCTTTTGGACTTGCCTTGTTGAGATCCCTATAGTCTACGCACATCCTAACTTTACCATCTTTTTTTGGTACGGGTACTATGTTGGCTAACCATTCGGGATAATGACTTACTCTTAAAAATCCAGCATTATATTGCTTAATAATTTCATCCCTAATCTTAGGAACCCATTCAGGTTTTAT
Organism: Annona cherimola; assembly: GCA_030490835.1. Lineage (NCBI taxonomy): Eukaryota > Viridiplantae > Streptophyta > Magnoliopsida > Magnoliales > Annonaceae > Annona > Annona cherimola. The sequence goes on along the minus strand of CM059975.1, from coordinate 83,044,927 downwards.
TCTTTTGAGCTTCTGTTTTATGGGTTTAATTTCCTTTTTTATTGAGAGTGTGTGAGTGATAAGATTTTCATCTATTCCTGGCATATCATTATAAGAAAAAGCAAAATTTATTAACCTTGATTTAAGGAGGGTTATCATCGTACCTTTTTCTTCTTCGGATAGTTGCTTTCCTAACCTTAGCGTTTTGGGGTCGTCTTCAGTTCCTAAATTGATGACTTTAAAATCTGCAGCGACCGCCATCTATTTGCCTTCTGTTTTCTCCATTTGTTTTTGCAACTCTTCCTCTCCTCCTTCCTTATTGTTGTTTTCTTCTGTGGACTCTATAGTTGTTTGGGCACAGTAAATGCTAGCCCAAAGCTTTTTCTCAGTGGGACCTCTTTTATAACTTGATGTTGGGATAAATATTTTTTGTGAGGGGGTTGTTGAACAGGTTGGCGTTGTGTACCATCTCTTTTCATTATTTTCCTTGCTTGTTTTGAAAGAGGTTTTTTTTCTTGATTGACTGCATTTTGAATCATTAATATTGTGCCTAATTGTTCTTCTTTTCTTAAATCATGTAGAAAAAATACCGCGCTTAAGAAAATATTTTGGTCTTTAGTTTTCGTTAATTGTGGTTCCTCCAGGTCATAACCCAGACCGTATTTATCTTTTTTTTCTTGAATATTGATTAAATTGGGTTTTGCTCCATGCCTAATTTTATACTGACTGATTTGCCTTCTGCTGGTGTAATTACATATTTATCTGACATTATAGGTCCTGAGGGAATAAAATTTATATTTTCTATAATAGATTCGGCAAATGGTAATGGGTCAAGTGATTCATAAGCTTCTACAAGAGGAACTTCATGACTTGTATTTTCCTCCCTAGGGATGATTATTTCGGGGTCAGCGTTGATTACAACTATTTTTCCCTTAGTAGCAAATTTAATTTTTTGGTGTAGTGAGGATGGAACGGCGCCTACCTGATGTATCCATGGCCTCCCTAGCAACATATTAAATGAAGCAGGTAGTTCCAAGATTTGAAAGGTTATAGTTATGTTTTCTGGCCCGATGATTAAATTAATATCTAACTCTCCCAAGGTATTCCTAATGGTATTATCAAATGCTCGAACCCGAATATCATTTGGGCGAAGACCGTCCCTGGGGATGCCTAACCTTTTAAGTGTCCTCAGTAGACATACGTTTAAACTAGACCCATTATCAATGGTTACAAATGGGACTTTAAGATCTTTGTATTGGACTGTTATGTTTAAAGCATGTGTATGGCACCGCCCTTCAGGTGGGAGTTCCTCATCTGTAAATGTGAGGGCATTTTGGGAGATAATTTGTCCTATCATGTGAGCCACTGTTTCTGGTTCAACCTCATTTGAAATGTAAGCTTTATTTAATATTTTTGTAAAGGCCTCGCGATGCAAAGTAGAAGTGTATAGTAGCTCCCATATAGAGATTTGTTCAGGCAGTGATTTGAGTTGTGTAGCTATATCATAAGTTGTATTTTCTCCTTTTTCAAAAATAGGAGGATTTTTATTTATTTCTCGCCTATTTATCCTCTCGTTTGGTTGAATATTTCTTATTTCTGAACATTCTAGAGGTTCCGGGTATTTCCATGATACACGATGCGAGTCATAGGAAATTTTCTCTTCCTGATTTGTCACCCTCAAATTTTTGAATCCTGGTAGAATCAAAGTTTCTGTAGTGGTTGAGACATAATTACGAGGGTTTCTCTGTGGGGCAGCTTTTAGGATTATTTCTGGCTCCACTATCCGTATCATATTAAGCTCGAAGGTTTGACCCATATGAGATATTAAATTTACTGTTCTTGGAGTGTCATTTCTATGGGTTGGTAGAGGATTTTGTAGGACATTTTTGTTTGGTACACTATGATCTACTTTAATTCTCCCTTCATCAATTAAATCTTGGATCGCGTGCTTTAGGGTAAAGCATCGATCAGTTGAATGCCCCCTTCCTTGATGGTATGCACAATATTCTTCCTCTCTGTAATTATTTGGTAGTGGGTTAGGTGGTGGTCTTGGTTGTAGTGGACTTAAAATATTTTTCTTGATCAGCATGCTAAGGATATCAGTGTATGACATCGCTATTCTAGTAAATTTCCTAAAAGGTTTTCTAGCATCTCTTGGTTTTTCCCTCTCAGGAGTCCCGATTGCATTTACCTCTTGCGCTTTATTTCTAATATTATTTGTACTTTTAACTTCCAGCTTTTTCCTAATCGTCCCGTTCTTATGGGGCCATGGTGATATTACTCCTTGCCTTATTCCCGATTCTACTTGTTCCCCTGCTTGAATTAACTGAGCAAAATTGGTATAGGGGTAGGAGATAAGGTAACCTGATATACTGGGGTGAGTTGCATTTACTATTATGGATATTTGTTCACTGATTGGGAGGGGCACTTTCATTTTGGCAGCAAGAGCTCTCCATCTAGCGGCAAAATCGGAGAAAGTTTCATTAGGTTTTTGCTTTAATCCTTCTAAATCGACCCTTTTAGGCACTGAATTTAATCTATAAGAGAATCTTTCTAAAAATGCCGATGACAACTCCTCCCATGTTCTAATTTGCTTGTAATCCAATAATGTATACCATTCTAAAGCATCTTTTTTTAAACTGTGTTGAAATAAGCGTATTAAAATTTCTTCCTTTTTTACTAAAGGGTATAAGATTCCACAGTAAGCCTTTAGGTGGACTTTAGGACATGAATCTCCTTCATAATTGGGTAAAGCTGGTATTTCGAATTTATCAGGTAGGGTAATATTAGAAAAAGGGCATAGATCTTCAATTTTTGAAGATGACAACCCTTCTCCACCGTGTAGCCTTACTTTGTCCTCTAATTGTTTTAATTGGGCTTGGAGAGTTTCTGTTACTTTCTCTATTTTATCGGTAGTATGTTTTAAAATTATTTCTTCTTCTTCATAATGATCTATTTCTTTTTCTTTATTTGTATTAGTAGATACACCTTCTCTGTTGTCCTCTAAATTCCTAGATGGATGTAAGCTTTCTAATTTTTCTAGGACTTTGAGCAGCATTCCCTCTAATCTATCTACTCGTTGCATCACGTCAGTGAGGTCTGTAACCGGATGATTTGAGGATGATCCTCCCCTATTTTGTGTTGCTTCAGCCATTTTTGTTTGATTTGTTTTGGACCTGGTGACTACGGGACTCCGGGATGGTAATATTCTCTTTTTATGCGCTATTCTTGCTATATAGACAAATTTTTAACACTAAATGATACTTAAATTCTATGGATCTCTCGTAAAGGGCTATCAAAATTTTTTTGTTCCTTTTATCTCTTTTTTTTAAGAGGAAAAAAATATATAAATAAATAGACAAAAAGAGAGTTAGGATCCTTTTCTTCAAAACTTTTACTTATTTTTTCTTAAAAAAGAAAAAGAATTTTTTTTAAAAGAAAATACCCTCCTTGATCTTTTACTTAAAAAAATAGAAATTAGCACTCCTAGCCGGTCCCTAGTGGAGTCGCCAAACTGTAGCACGTGATTTTTAGCGCGTTACGATGGGCCGACAAATGGGCCTAAAAAGTGTAAGGTAGGCTAAAAAATACATATAACCATGAACTAAAATGAGAAAATAAAATATGCATACACCAAAAAAGAGAATAAGTATGACATGTAAATTAGCGAGTTAGCGGGTTATACGTGATGCAAGTCAGATACAGAAATTAAACGTGCAAAAATTAAAATATAAACGGTGTAGAAAAGGAGTTCAAGATCAGAAATGGAAAAAAATATAAAAGATGTAGACATGGGGGTTAAAGAAAGGAGATGCAAGCGTTAAGGCTTTTAGATGATGCAAGTTTTTAGAGATTTTTAAATGATGCGAGTTAGTCAAACGCAAACATATATCTCAATTAGACGCAATTAGCAATTAGTATTATGCGTATAAATATTTAATATATTAACTTTTTGGAGTCGCCACTAACCATATAACGGTGGTTAGTCCGTGTACAATAAGGCACTAAAACACAGAGATTCTCTGGGTGAACTCACAACTAGAAAAAAAATACAACTTTATTTTTCTAGTACATTGGTCCTAGGAGTGTGAAAAATTAACATATATTTTATATGTAAAGCTCAGGAGGGTGGAGGCGGGAATGTAATCCCTAGGCTTTTTTTTTTGAGGCCCTAACTCAATCTGAAAGTTGAATGCAGGTAATTGTTCTTACTACATGGAAATAAAATGTTTCTTATGATGGTTTGATTTTATGCCTTTTTTTATATTCGTTTCATAAATATAATGAAATATACTTGTTGCATATATATATATATATATATATATAAAAATTTATGAGCAGTTAAAGCTTAAAAAAAAGTTTCGATAGTAGCTTTGTTTTTTTTTTTTTTGGTGACGTGATGGGTAACCCAAGGAAATGAAAAATGATAGCGTGATGGAATTTGTTGTTTTTTTTTAAAAAAAAAAAACGGAAGGAGAGAGAAGGGGTGTTCTGGAGCTCGATGCTTTTTTAAAAAAAGAAAAAAAAAACGAAAAAGGAAGAGAGAGGAGAAAAGGCGTGCTGAGAGCTTGGTTTGTTTTTTTTTTTTTTAAATAAAACGAAAAAATGAAAAAGGAAGAGAGAAGGAGGAAGCGCTGATGGGTTTTTTTTAAAAAAAAAAACGGAAAAGAAAAAAAAACGTAGGAACTTGTTTTGTTTTTTTTTTTATAAAAAAAAACATATAAAAATGAAAGAGAGAAGGTGAACGCAGGAGAGAAGGAACGGGCTGAGTTATTTATATATTTTTTTTTAAAAGAAAAAAAATGAAAAGGGGAAAGAGGATAACGGGCTGATGAGAGTTTGGCTCTCGTTGGTTTTTGTTTTTTTTTTTTTAAAAAAAACGAAAAAAGGAAACGTGCTGTCTGTTTCTGGTTTCTCTTGATTTTTTTTTTAAGGAAACGAGAAAAATGAAAGATGAAGAAAAGACGTGCTAGAGGATTCTGGTTTCGTTTTTTTTTAAAAAAAAATTTTATGAACAGATGAGAAATGGGTTTCTAAGAAGCTTTAGAAAAAAAAAGAGCAGTGCTGATTTTTGGAGATTTTTTTCCGTCATTTTTCTTTTGTTTTTTTTTTAAACAAACGGGCTTAGAGAAGAAAGAGAGGGGCTGATTTATGAGAAGGCTTTTTTCACCGTCATGAGAGTCCTTTTTATAGCCTTTAAAGTTTGAGAAATTGCAATTTAGTATTTTCTTTTGAATTTTTTTTTTTTGCACAACTTCATATTTCCTTTTTTTGGAAAATCCTAACAAAAATGGACCTTTAGGTAATTTCATGAGTGGTTTTTTGAAAACCACCCATAGGGGCCCATGGTTTTGCTTAGCTAGGGAGTCAAAGTTTTTTAGCCTTTGATTTTGCATATTTTTGACATTTTATTTATATCATGATTATTAAATATTTTCCTTGATTTTTGATAGGGCCCATATTTATTAATGTTCTTTATTTATTTTAACGGTTTAGATTTTTACTTAATAAGTTGAATTTATCACTTTTATTTAGCACTTGAAAATATTGCAAATTCCCCTCTTTCTTTGGTCAAATAGGCTTTGATCATTAAAATCTCCTAAAATATTAATTATTTGTTTAATCCGAGCCGGTTATCATGTCGATTCTGCTCCAATTGTCTTGAAAAAGTATCCTCCATTTCATCCTAAATGTGAATTGTCCGTGATCCGCCATATGGATTAGTGACCGTTACCTCCTTAGTGGGCTTGAAGCATTGAAGGCCCGTGAACCCTACACATGTTGGGCTTGCAAAATATATGGGTTAGAGAAATGAATCCACAAATCCATAAACGTGTATAATAGTAGGCCCATCTTGAAATTTTCTATTTTATTTTATTATCGTATATATTATTTTTTTCTTTATGTTTTTGTAGGGTGTCAACACCGAGTTTCGTCTTCTTTCAGCAGTTATATTACTGGAATTCTTACTAAATTCTACATGCACATCAGTCCAGACTCCACAGAGATACCATTAGAAACTTCCTGTAACGTAGAATGATTTCATCACAGAAGCTAGCACCTACCAGCTAGAAACAGGAACAGGTTACTTTATTTAAAATTCTCAGCGAATTCATGAGATATCACTGCAAGAGGAATCTTTTTTCCACACTTATTTAATTAGCAACCAAAAAATCCTTATTTGCAGAGAAAAACTATATGTATGAAAAAATTCCCTTCTTCATAATGATGTTTTTAGAAGGAAAGAAAAATTCATTTATGATTATGATTTCACAGGAAAGAGAAAAAAATTTCTGAAATTTCTGAAAATTTTCTGGATATTTCTGAAAATTGGGCTTGCTTCTGGTTATGCGCTGGGCTTGTTCTTAGCTCAGCTCAATGGCCTTTTCCTTCTTTTTTTTTTTTTTTTTCTTTTCCAAATGTCCCCTGTTAACTGATATTCAATGGTTTGGATTTGCTAATCTTGAAGTCTGATTGATTTGAAATTTATAAGCATGCTCCTAAAATTATAGCCTTCAATATGAACAGTTCATTACTTAATACGACATTTTCATAATCCAATTCAATAAAAGATGCTTAATTAAAGGTTAAAATTAAATAGCTTAAATCATTTATTTAAATTTTTTTAAACCCAAATAACTTCTCATTGGCACTGTAAAAGACCACATAGAAAGTTTCACATGGATCATATTTCCATTTTCATCTCTATATTTTTGCTGTGAGTTTTTAAATGTTTTTCTCTTAAAATACATTATCACCACCCCTAAACAAATGGATCCTTATCTCGGATCAAGCTGAAAAATAATAGGACAATGGAAAATGTTATTCTCTTGATATTTCATGGTCAAAATATTAGAAGACGTCCAGAAACAAGCTAATTTTACAATCTTGCCCTTTTAGGTCCTTTTCGTTGTTATAGTTTATCCTCTTAAGAATAATCTATAATTTAACTTCTGAAAAATTATAGGAACACTCCTCGTTGTAAAAGCTCATGTTAGGAAGACGCATGATCTTTTCAGACCGGTCGGAAATCCGGTGATTTCCGACCGGTCCAAAAATATATTTTTTTTAATTTTTTTTTGAAAAATAATTTTATAAACTTGTTAATCTAGTTATATTTAATTTATAAACCAAGTTTTATCATTTTTAGATATGTATATATATTTATTTTGGATTTTTAAAAACAGGGGTATTTAAGTCATTTTAAGAATATTTAAAATGACTTAAATACCCCTGTTTTTAAAAATCCAAAATAAATATATATACATATCCAAAAATGATAAAACTTGGTTTATAAAATAAATATAACTAGATTAACAAGTTTATAAAATTATTTTTCAAAAAAAAAATAAAAAAAATAAATTTTTGGACCGGTCGGAAATCACCGGATTTCCGACCGGTCTGAAAAGATCGGTCCTCTGTTAGGAATATCATAAACGGCTTATATCAAGACGAATCATCTTTTCAGACCGGTCGGAAATCCGGTGATTTCCGACCGGTCTGAAAATATATATTTTTTATTTTTTTTTGAAAAATAATTTTATAAACTTGTTAATCTAGTTATATTTAATTTATAAACCAAGTTTTATCATTTTTGGATATATCTATATATTTATTTTGGATTTTTAAATACAGGGGTATTTAAGTCATTTTAAGAATATTTAAAATGACTTAAATATCCCTGTATTTAAAAATCCAAAATAAATATATAGACATATCTAAAAATGATAAAACTTAGTTTATAAATTAAATATAACTAGATTAACAAGTTTATAAAATTATTTTCAAAAAAAAAAAAAAAAAAAAAAAAATTTTTGACCGGTCGAAAATCACCTGAAAAGATCGGTGCTCTTATATCAAAGGTACAAATTGCATATATAAGAAATCATGAAGATTAACCGCAAAACAATTCAACACGAGGTATCACTCAAATCTTCTTCTTCCTCTCCTCTTTCACGAGTTGAAGAGGGCTTTGTTTGGGATTTTATTTTTCTATCAATGGCGGGTTTTTTTTTTTTTTCGATCGCATTCTATCAATGCCTTCGGTGGCGGATGCTTTTTGTTAAATCTCATCTCCGGATCTCGTGTCGATGCCTGAAATTTCCTATTCAAGACCCAACGGCTGATATTTAAACGTCTTTATGGAGCTGGAAATACATATTATGCATTGAATTGGAACCCTAAAATTACTTGTTCATCGATCTATGACACCAAATTTCATCTGCGTCAAATATTTTTGGATCCATAGGTTTATGTTTTCATTATTTTAATTAATTTAAATTATTTTCACTTTTATTTAGATGATAAAAGTAAAAGCCAATAAAAAAAGTAAAAAAAGAATCGCTAATATATATAGAGTATAAACCAATTTTTTTGTTATTTTTACCCGTGGGAAGTTCTAATTGACTATTTTATCATCAACAATATCAGTAATGAATTATTTCTTTTTGTAAATTTTTATTTTATAACATAACTATACAATAGTCATAAAAAAGAATTATCCATTAATGTCAAATAATATGTTTAATAAATTAAAATATTGAATTATCACATGCGTATAAGTGTTATATGTTAGTAAGTTTTTTTTATGTCAATTGATTTGTTACTAAATCATTTGATATAATATAATTTAAAGCAATGTTATATTTAAATCTGTTATAGATTTTAATATATATTACAGTGATAGCAATTAAAAACACGTATATAAAAATCTGATTTTTATTAATAATTTTAATGAACCATCACTATTAATTGATTGTTTTGGTAACACTTTGTCATCCTTAAAAATTATTAATAGAGTATTGATAGCTTCAACACTTGTTGCAACAGTTTTTTAAATCATATAAGATTCTTGAATTGAAGTTGTATCACGGTAACGATAATTTCTTGATTTTCAAAATAGCTTTTTCAATTGTTACATAACTTTACTTATTTCATTATAAATTTACTCATTCCCAATATATATAATTACATTTTCATCTGAAATCTTGTATGATATGGTTCGACGGTTTTAAAAATGATTGGCATATTATACAATTTTTACTGATGGATTTAGAATGCTGTTTAATAATTGCATTTTATAAGGACGAGTTTTTATATGATCTCTTTCCTTCAACAACAAGACTATCACTGATCTCCCACCTATTTTAAAAATTAGATTAAAAGTTTAAAACATAGTTGATCATAAATAATTTGAGGTTTTGAAAAAATGAAAATATAATTGAAAGATATGCTTAGAATTTTTAATAAAAGAACATATACGTAATTCATGTTGGGATAGAGTTGACCCGTTCTAACCATTTTTTAAATTTGGGATGTGTTTGGTTAACATTAAATTTTTTCAACAAAAACTTTTTAATTTTTGTGGTTACCATTTTTTAATCAGTTTTTCATATCATCCTATAAAACAATCACAATTTTTAATTATTTTTACACAACTATTCATATCACTAACCTATTTATTTTAACTTTATTTTCTTTATTTCTATTATATCACATTATTTTCTTATATTTCAAAAACTTTTACATTAAATTTTTTTCAAAAGTTTTATTGCTTCCCAATTATATCATTGAGAATTTTTTTTATCACTCATCTCTAGGTCATAATAATATTGATTTGACATAGTAAAGGGATTTACTTGACCCTAACCCTATTCGTAATTTCCAATTTGATTGGTTTTTTTTTTTTTTTAGAGTAGATTTGCTTCAACCCTAGCTTTATTTACAGTTGGATTCCTTAGATTCAATTTCTAGAAAAGCAAACCTTGACAGTGATTTTTCCCGAGTTCTGGCTCAACTCAAGTTGCTCCCCAACTATTAGAGTTACTGGTAGGCGCATCTTGATCATTGGAAAAAAAATTCCCAAAACAAAATTCTTACCAAATGGATGCACTTCAAATGTTGCACGTGTAGCCAATAGGGCATTGCCTCAATGGTACGTGCTATGGACAACTTCAGAGCCAGTGCGTCTTCGATCCTTGCTGGTTATAGGTGCCACATTTTTAATTTCCCTTTTTAATGAGTATTTATTAAAAACGCCTTTTATAGTATGAGGGTTGTAAAGGTACTTGATTATAATATCAGGTGTCACAGTCTATATCACCAATAAAAAATATTGCAAGTGTAATTTCAACATAAATAAGTTATGAGATACGTTGCAATATTGATAGAAGTATGGATATACATGCAAATTTCTTTGTTATCATTGTTGTTCTTAGCTTCTTATCATCATGATCGTCGTCACCGTCCATCTTTTAAATCATTTAACCTTTGCTTTCATTAAAAAGGTTCATAGTTATTTACATTTTTATTACCTGTCTAATACAGTCTATAACAAAAGAGAGATTATAAAAAGATTAAAAGCTCTGCATTAGAAGTACAATAGTATCAGTTCTAAAGATTTTTTGTTATTTATTTTTTAAGTTGAAAAGCTTGCAGGTTGGCAATCTCACCTTGCACGGTTGCACCGACATTTAAACACAGTAATTGGGCTGCAATGGCTGGCTGGAAAATGACTCATTGTCGTCCAACCAATACAATACCATGCACCCTCTTCTAGTATCCTTTCAGACCATTGGGTTTTGAACATTGCGTGTTTGTGCTAATTTCACGAGCAAATTATAGGAATGCTAACCGCATATATGGTCCTGGGTCGTGAGATAAATACACCAAAATCATAATCCCTCTTTCAGCTATATTTTTCCAAAAGCATGTATTCGCATATATGATAAGTAATATTCCATCTATCTGGCCCCAACAAAGCTTACCAAGCCCCATGAAGAACTTAAAAAATGTATAACACCACAAGAAATTTGATTTTCCAAACATTTTTTTGGTTGCAAAACATTGAAACTTAGCATATTCACTTTTATTTAAAAAAAATGGTCGCAAATGATCTCTCCAAGCATATTTTTAGACAAGCTTAGCTTCTATAAAACTCTTCTTCTATCTAATTCTTTCATTTTTAATATTTGATAGTTGATAAAAAATCCACATAAAAAATCTACTCCATCTATCATATTTAACATCATTTATATTATTATTAAACACTTTTATTTCTTTAGTATCATTATGTACGTGCCCCATCTATAAATGTGTAAGATCAATATAAAAAATAATTTAATGCTAAATATCAATTTTTAAATAATATTTTTAACAGTTAAACTATTTAAAATATCAATGTTGTTTGATCGGAAGAGAGATTAGAACTTCTAATTGTATATTGACAATGGGGAACTAAACAAGGTAACTATAAAAAGTAAATACTCATTGCTAAGGATATGTGATCTATTTGATAAGCTTAAAGGAGTCGTCTTGTTTGTCAAGATTGATTTATAATTAAGTTATCATCAGTTTAGAATAAGCCCATAAGATATTCTGAAAACATCATCCATGACAAGGTATGAATATTATGAATTCTTGATGGTGCCTTCTGAGTTAATTAATGCTCCCACACTATTTATGAATCTCATAAATAAAATATTCAAAAATACCTAGATCAATCTATGGTGGTATTTATTAACCATATTTTAATTTACTTGAATTCAAAAAAGATCATTGAATATTTAGGAATCATGTGAACCGACAAAGGACAGAAAAGTTGTATGATAAAGTTAAAAAAAGTTACTTTTGGTTGATCAAATAACATTTCTAGGGCATATTATTTTTGTTGAAGGAATTGAAGTAGATTCCCAAAAAATAGAAGCATCATGAAATGATTGAGGCCGACTACAATAACTAAAATTCAAAAATTTCAGAGGTTAGCTAGCTACTATCAAAGATTTGTTGAAGAATTTTCTAAATTATCTATATCAGTTACTAAGTTAACTCAAAAAGGATTCAAGGATGTATGGATTGATAAATGTAAGCCTAATTTCTTGGAACTTAAGCAGATGTTGGTTTAGGCACCGGGTGTTGACTATTTCAGATAATAGCGAAAATTTTGTAATTTATAATGATATGTCTCATTAAGGCTTGAGATGTGGCAGGATAATTACATATGCCTCCATACAATTAGAACCTGATAAATTGAATTACCCTACACGTAATTTTGAATTGACTATTATAATATTTGCTCTTAAATATATGGTGAGAAATGTAGCATATACACAGGTCGTAAGAGTTGTAAGTATATTTTTATGTAAAAGGAATTGAATATTAGGCAGACGAAATGATTAAAATTGTTAAAAAAAACTTAGATATAACTATTCACTACCATTCCGAAAAAGTCAATGTGAGTGTTGATGTATTGAGTCAAAATGTAAGTTTTGCTCACCTGGTTAGGGCCAAAGAAGCAATATTATATGAAATAAAGCAAACGGATTTGCTTTTCAGTTTGTTAGTACGATTTTCGAGGTTACGATTTAAGGGGATTTTTTTCAAAATCCATTCCTTTTACCTTTGCTCCATGGTATATTAGAATTTTATCTCTCAGCACTTTTAGATGGGCACATGTCCCATTGTGGTCTTCCATTACAGCATATGCATTGCTATAGTTCACATACTTTAGCTATTTTATATGGTTCCAATTTGGAAGCTATATATATATATATATATATATATATATATATATATATACACACACACAACCCGATCATCCCCTTATACATTTTTTTTCCAATTTATGTTCGGCAATAGTTAAAAAATGTTAAGTTAAAATTTTTTAATCTAAAACTTTTCACTCTCCACAATTATTATATTTTTTAATTATTTTTTCACTTTTTCTATACAACTACTTTATTTTTCAATCATTTCTACATAACTACCTACACAACTAACCTATCTATTTTAACTTTATCATTTTTATTACTTATCATTACCCTTATTTTATTACATCATTTGACAACTTTTACTTTTTAAAATTTTTCATCAAAAGTTTTAACCATTCCCAAACACACATTAAAAAGATTTTTCACCAATGATTACATGCAATAGACCGCACTCCTGAACACCATGCCCAGGGTGTATACCACCTGGCTTTGCCCCTGGACAGGCTTCTGTTAGCCATGTTGGTACCTCTTTCTGCTGCGCAGGAACTGAATGGCTGGGGTACGGATTGAGAGTGCGTGGAATATATGGCATCCGTGTGACAGCTCGAAAGCATGCAGTCTGGGCTGGGATAGACTCAAGAACATTAGCAGGATTTGGTCAGCCAACAGCGTTCAATCATATAAGTGCAAACATTCTGACAAAATTTAATGAAAGAAATGGTCCACTGAGACATTGGTGGCACCTGGGTAGGTTCATGAAACTCGGGTTCACTTTGACCCTAATTCTAACTATAACCCTATTTATAAAACATCAACCCTAATCCTACTCCTAACTCTATTTGTAAAACTTAAACCTTAACCATATTTTTGAAAATCGGGTTTATGTTGAGTTTCGGGTTAGAATTTATGTTGATGAATTTACATTTTATTTAAAAGTGATAAGTTTAGAATTTTATATGAATAAATAATAATAACAAATCATATAAGTAAACATAATGGTATATAATCAAACTACATATTTTTAAAAAAATAGTAATATAATGAATATTTCTAGAAAAAATTTAACATCAAAACTAAGATAAAGGAAGAAAATTAATAAGTGTAAAAGTAAATGATAGAAATAAAAAATAAATATAAATGAAAATAATATACTTTATTTACAATAAAATTACAATATGCCAAATATGTATTCAAATATAGATATAATAACATAAAATATGAAGAATATAAAAAAATATTGTTTAAATAATATGTATATAATATATTTTATAATAAATATAAAATGGAAAATTGAGCTCGGGTTTTTTGGGTTCAGGTTCACTTGAACCCTAATTCTATCGTATTTACAAATTGAGTTTCTCGGGTTATGGAAAAATAAGTTTCAATACTGTTCAAAATCGGGATCGGCGGGCCGGATTTGGGCTCAACTCCGCCCAAGTTGCACCCGTAGTGGCACCACTGTCAATATCTCTAGAGGCCCTTTTTGTAAAATGTCCTGTGTGGGCGCTTTTTTGGAAAAACAGAAATAGCCCAACGTGAGCTTCTTGATAATGATATGCCATGATGAAATATAAGAAATTAAAGAATAATTTAAAATAAAGTAAAATGAAAAATAAATAGATTTTTGTGGGGTTGAAAAGATATGTAATGAATGATGAGGGGTTTATTAGAGAATGATCAGCTTACTTGTTGCCAATTTATACAAGTATCCCCACATGTGAAGACCAAACAAACACGATAATTTGCAAGTACTGTTAGATGGAGCACTCTATTGCATGGTGGTCCAAAATAGTCCTCTGAATTTGAGTATTGTTATATAATCAGGTTAATTTCTTTATTAATGAAAATAAAGACCAGGAAAGGTTGGCATGGATGAGAGAATGAACCGGAGCTCTGGAGAGGCAAGCACGGCCCAAGTTCACGTGGGCTAGGCTTTTGTATGGATCACATTAATTGGAATGGTCATGAAAGAAATATTTAACAGATTGGAATCAAAACCGTTCATTTCAGTTGGCTTCTAATTAAAAGGAGAATGTTTCGATGAAACGGGATGTATTAAAATTTCCATATATCTGGCCAAAAATCTCATTTATTATTATTATTTTTGATTTTTTTTACAAAACTCTTTATATGGGTATATTTAATTTATAAACTAAGTTTTACTATTTTTGAAAATGTTTATATATATTTTTAGTTTTAAAAATAGAGGGATTTTGGTATTTTTTAAATGACTAAATTAGCCTATTTTCAAAAATAAAAAATATATGCAGATTTTCAAAAAAGATAAAACCTGTGTTATAGATTAAATACAATTAAGTTAAGAGTTTTATAAAAAAAATTTCGAAATAATAAAAAATGAAAATTTCAACTTGATACATTGAAATTTCAATGCATCAAGTTGCATTGAAATAAATCTCATTGATCACCAAAACATCACAATGTTCGTAGGAAGGAAGGTCCACTGAAAGCTGAGGCCCACCTTTTTTGGGTTTCAGATTTGTTGATGATTAATTGAAGCATCCATGCATGGTGGGCCACACACTACATTTTAGATTCATCCAACCGCGTGAAATGAATGTTCTAAAATCTGAGTTGCTTTCGCACTGTATTTTCGATTTATCCAACCAATAAAATGATGTGAATGTGACTTGCTTTATTCCTTAAACTTTCTATCCAAAAATGATATAAATCGGGTGGACCACGCGACGCCCGAAAACTATTTGGATTTTTCACAAAATATATACGTCACATCTAGGTGGTCCACCTGATCAATATCATCCAACATTGAGTTTTTGCTTCCAACGGAATTTTTGGTGCTGTATGTGAGCTTTTGGTAGGAAACAAGTATTCCACTAGTTTGAAAATCATACATATATAAAACACATTTGAAATAATCACGTGGCCCCACCCACCAATTAAGTTGCGGTATTGCACCGGAAGAGAGAGATGTATCCAGAGCGTTGATCAAGTCAGGCAGGTGGGCCAAACAAGTAACATTCAAGTCTTATGCTGATCCGAGCCGTCCATCGCTTTCAAAATCGTTGTCTTTGGCATTGGGGAAAGAAAGGACTACAATGAACAGGAACAGCACTTAAAGCGGAGTCCAACTACGCCCACCGGCGCGCTTAGTCAACATCGCTGCATGGCACGGGCAGCTGACCGGCCTGCGTTCCTCCGCAACCGTCACGCTACGACCCACGAGGGAATGAAGAAGAAAACGTTCCCGATAAATTGAACCATATCATCAAAAACTCGCGATAAATTCAATTTCGGTTCCAGCTACAGAAATCCACCAGTACCCACCACCACCCAAGAAGCAGAAGACAGTAAAAAGAAAGAAAAGAGAAAAAGAAAATCCGAAAGCCGAAATGCACCGAAACGTCACAAACGCCAGCGAGCGGCGAAGCTAGGATTTAGAAGAAGTACGAAGAAGAGGATCCCAGATCGAATCCATCCGATACGTTGGGGAACGTGTCAGACGTGACGGACGGCATGCGACCGAAGAGCGGGCTGTGCAGATATTCCTCCCCCGCGCTGAAGAAGGCGTCGTAGCTTCCCTCCGTCGACGTCTCCGGCATAGCAGGCCCGAAGAGATTATCCTGCACCTCGTCGCCGGTCCCCCACCCCCCCGTCTCTCCGGCCTGCACTACTCCCTCTGCAGTGCCAAAAGACGACGTGGCAGCGGCATTCTCCGCCTGGGACTGTGGCAGCGGAGGCAGTTCCGAGCTGGTATTGGCAATGTAGGGCGCACCGGCGAATTGGGAATAATTGAAAGCTTGCTCGGGAGCGGTGGGCATGGCTGCGGGGTGCGACTGAGGGAACCACTGGTCGATGGCGGAGAACTGATAGGCAGCGGCCGCGGCCGCGGTGGGGAAGAGGGTGTGGAGGGGCTCGTCAGGGGAGAGGATGGAGGTGAGGGAAGAGCCTGGCGGCATATCTGGGTAGGCGAAGTTAGTGCGGGCGCGGGCGGCGCGGATTGAGCGGGCGGCGCGGTCGTAGGCCAGGGCTGCCTCCTCCGCCGTGTCGAAGGTGCCCAGCCAGTGCCGCTCTTTCGTTGTGGGGTCTCGTATCTCGGCGGCGTATCGGCCCCAGGGCCTCCGGCGAACTCCCAGGAAGCGGCCAGGCGTGTCTTGGGATGTTCTTCTTCTGGTCTTCTTCTCCGGAGGCGTGGAATTGGAATTGGAAGATGATGAAGATGAGGAGAAGTCCATTTTCTAGCTAGCTGATTCTGTTTGTCGATGAGAGAGAGAGAGAGAGAGAGAGAGAGAGAGAGATGCGTGTATTCGGTAGTGGGATTTGGTTTTTGGCTGCTGCATGCAATGGCGTTGGAGGTTTGAGTTATATATATAAGGGCGACACGGTCAGAGGTGGCAAATACCAGCACTGCCCTTTCCCTCCTCGGAATTGGGCCCATCTGTGTGGGGCCTACGATGCTTTCTATGTAAGATCTACTCCGTTGATCGGACCTCATCGTCTATTCTAAGGCCTAAGGTCGAAAATGAGAGACACACGCGCACAAACAAAAATTGGTTAAGCTGGACTGTAGGTGCAGATGGGAATGGAATTGTTGCCTAATATTCGCTGCTTATATCTCTGATCCAGGCCGTTGATCAGGTGTAACCCTTATCAATGTTGGAGGATTTTTGCTGATTCCAATGATATCAGTAGTTTCGTGATGACTTGTAACACGCTTGCTATTTATCCAAATGTTGCATAGAATATTATTAATGAAACCCATATCCATTCTTAAATTTTAATAACCGGGGCGTGCAAATTTTGAAATTTCTGTTTGCATGTGTATATATATCATGTTCGCCATATGACTACCCGTGTGGGCATATTTGCGGGCGTTTTTCAGATTATCAGGGAAGTGTGTTAGGCTACTTGGAAAAGGGAGACAAAAAGGTTTTGTCCCACTTTTCGTCTCCAATAGTGTGATTAATATTGTACTCATCCTAATGAAATTTTCTTATTATCATTATTTATATTTATATGTTCCTTTCTCAATTTAGTCTTTTCTATTATTGATATTATTATTATTATTATTTTTATATTCCAAGCATGTTTGTCTACTTATAAAACTCTTCAGTTCTCATAAAAAAAAAACTCTTCAGTTTAAAATTTTTCACTTTTCATAATTAGTTATTTTTTAATTATTTCTTCATAATTTTTTATATAACTATCCTACGACTAATTTATTTATTTTAATTTTATCTTCTTTACTTCTGTTATATCACATTATTTTTTCTCATTTATAAAACTTATATACTAAAAAATTTTGATGCAAAAAGTTTTATCACTTTCCAAATACATTTCTTCACCTTCTAACCTTGTGTCCACCACAATATTGCACGCCACCTGACACGCCTAGCTACATTTATTTATCCAATTAAATAGCTTTCATATTTCTCCTAATATATATATATATATTGGTTAGATATTATTATTCGATTGACAGTAAATATCTAATTTCGTTGTTAAGACGTATATGGCTGTAAAAGACTTATCACGATGAAACTTTATTGCTGTTGTTTGTTTGCGAAAGCTCGTTTGCAAATAAAATTAAATAAAAATTTATTTTTTTTATTTTAACAACGACAGCTATATAATGTTCATTTCATTAATAAAACCAAATTTCGTTATAGTGCATATTAAACTTATGAAAAGCCTTGAACTCAATCAAAAATACCACAGTGATCCCGAGAATAACCCAATTGAATTACATGCGGGCTTCCAAGCTAGTCACCCAGAGTCGATTCCTGCTGGAAGCATGACTCCCCTCCTCTATCCTTACACCAATGTAATTTTTTTTTTAATAAAAAAAATCAATTTACCACAACATAGTCTACACTCCAATGATAACTTCGAACCTACAAAGTGCAATGTGACACATCACACTCGTCCCGCATATCAAGTGCAAAAGTTAGGCATATCAAAGTTGTAGTTGCTACTTATCATTGGCACAACGCTTTTTCACACTAGTTTCCCGACGGTGGGCCAAATAAGCCGTGATATCAACCGCCCTAAACAGGTGAAAAGTAGTCCGAATCTTCACTACTTACTTCGGTATGGCTGGACGTCTCATCTTCAACAGTCAGTTTGCAAATGGACAAAACCAAGAGCCTTGGGTCATTTTTCCCCGCCCATCATCACCATGAAGTCATGAATTTTCACTGTTTGGTCGATATTAGAAATGGGTAATATCCCATTTAAAATGGTAAATAAATAATGCATTAATTAAGATGGCATATAAGATTATGTGGTAGGGCAGAAAGTGGGAAAGTAGTAAAAGAAATATTTTAAAAAGTGTTACGATGAAGTCATAATTTGATAAATGTAATGTAGGAATAAATAAGGTAGTCATGTAAGAAAAGAATTGAAATATAGTTGGTAAAAATGAAGAAAATATATGACATTTAAGGTGTGTTCGGGAACTTATAAAATTTTTAGCATAAAAATTTTTAAAATAAAAGAAAATGATAGGATATGAGAAATGATGAGGAATAAAGAGAATAAACTGAATTAAATAGGTTAATTATATGGGTAACTGTATAAAAATGATTGAAAAGTACAATAATTCGTATATAAAAAAGTGAAAAAAATAAAAAATGAAGTAATTATAGAGAGTAAAAAGTTTTAAATTGAAATTTTTTTTAGAAAAACAAATACACCCTTAAATAGTTAAAATGTTATTTATCAAAAAAAGTTAACATGTTAAATACTTTGTCAAAAATGTGTGCAGAAGAAGTGAATAGATAGTTTAACACCTGTTATCAAAGGTACTCTAAACTACACAAAATAGCTGATGAATGCTTTTGTTACATATAATATAAAGTTTTTTGAATTCGATCGCTTATTTGGCTGTAAATATTTAGTTGTTTAAGAGAAAGAGCATTTCATCGAATGTAACAATTTTAGCTGCAAAATCGTGATCGCATGTAAGAACATTTTTGTAATATAGTATTAAATAATAAAGGAACAATTTTTATTTGAATTACCTACAAAGATCAGAGATACGCACAAGAGACAGTATCGGTTCACAGATTATCTTGTGAAATGTTTCCTTCTCTAGTGCAATAAACCAGGAGAACGAACAGCGCGACGAAGCGGAGGCCACCGTCGGCGAGAGACGGCGGCGACGCTTCGTTCCCCTGAAAAGCCCGGGAAATTTTGCTGATTCGTAAATTGACGAAAATACCCTTCTGCACTCCAATGTCAATCAATGCAACTTCAACTTGCAACCGACCTTAGAATCACGTGATTTCTTCAGCTCATTCCCTCTTCTCAATTGTCAAGGCCAATGAATCTTCCTTATATTACCAAACTGCCCTTGAAACTTTCTCCACATGCAAGAGGGTGGCAACAAGTTCATGGTACTGAAGAGGGGTATTTGAGTCATTAGAGACAATATTATGCTAGTTTTTATACCTTTTCAATCTTCTGATGATTCCATCCGAATGATGGGCGGTTATTTTCCTAAAAATAAATAGTTAGTAACATGATTAGGAAGCTCAAATGCGTATGATCTTATGATGGGCCATGTGCCATCACACCCTTTTTTTTTTTATGCCACCTTCTATGATTATTCCCGATCAAAGCAGATATCAGTAGAATTAACAACTGTTTCTTGCCCTGGTCTCTGAATGGCATATGTATAATACAGAGATTAGTCATACACAGGCCTGGCGGATTTTTGTCATGGCTCCATATTAGTTGCCAACGTGAAGCATTAATGGAAGATCCAATCCGAACATTAGGTGGGCCCAATCACGAGGATCATCTGGTATAAAAATTAAACCGATCCGCCCATCCGAAGCTTGATTTCAGCTGATAACTGGTGGGTGTTGTTTTCCATAGCATGGCCCACTGAGGAGTGGAAAATTGCAGGCATGGTCTTCCACTGGTGGGAAAGAGGAGCCTGTAGCATGTGAGGCTTCACTCAATGTGATTATATCTAATCATTTCTCTCTTATGTATGATAGATACATAATCCAACTTATATATATGTGATCTTTGAAAAGCATGCATACTGCACAAAAGGGTTATCATAGATTCATGATATCCATTCAGAGATGGAAAAGCAAGATCGGTTACATCACTTGATGCAAGAATCATGTTGGTTCAATCAATAGGTGGACCACCCAACTTGGGATTAATGCACACCTGGCTAATGAGTAGACGCAGCACGCCCGATGATCGATCCAATGCAAAATTAAGTCATGGCTTACGCTTCATTTGTCCTTGCTATTCGTTTGGCTTTTGCTGGTTAAAGGAGGGCTTTATTTTCGAAGGGTTCCTTTAGAAAGATGTAACATTAAAAGTTGAAAGTGGGAATGTGGGAAAAAAGTTGAAAAGTTGTTGTAAGAAAATTTTGAAAAAAGTAGAAGAATAATGTGATCATTAATGTAGGGATGATGATTAAGACTAGAGGGTAGTTACATGAAAACATGTGTAGAAACAATTTAAAAAGTAGGATAAATTTTGTAGAGTAGTAAATAATTAACTTGTTAAATCTTATCTAAAGGTGTATTGGAAGAAGCGAACAAAATTTAAAAGCTTTTGTATTAGTTTCAACAAATGAGAGTTTTAAAAGAAATAGAAATATAAGAGATTTTTAAACTTTATCGACATTAGATGTTAAATTAATTTAAAATATATGACCGTATCTATTCTATATCAGACGAGCATGAGCAACAGAGTTGTCAAAAATTTTTGCTAATGGCCACAGGGTAAGGGCATTAGTAACGAATTTCATAAAATATTTGTAACTAGAGGGGTGATCAGGTGCGGCCAGGCATGCCCCCTGCATCCGACTATGTGATTCGTTTTTAAATTTTTTAAATTTTTTTTATAAACATGTGGAGCTAGGTGTATTTAATCTATAAATTAATTTTTACCATTTTAAATACTTTTAAGTATTTTTAATTTTTAAACACAGTGACATTTCTGTAATTTCTAAGTCAAAATTTACGAAAATTCCACTGTGTTTAAAAATAAAAAATATTTAAAAGCATCCAAAAATGATAAAACTTGGTTTATATGTTAAATACACAAAACTCTACATGTTTATAAAAAAAATCAAAAAAAAATATTTTTTTGTGTGGTCCCATGACTGGACGCATAGGAGAATCCCAAGCGCCCGGACACATGGGATCACTCCTCTTGTAACTAATTAACAATTAATTATAACTAAAAATATATATATCTAATAGAGCAGGCTAGCAGCAACTTAGCGTCAGCGCTAAACAGCATTTTAATCATCCAGGTTAAGAATTTTTAGGAATGCAAAAGAAGTTGGTGCTGAAGTGCGCGTGGGATGCATTTCGATCAATCATGCATCTATGGCAACATTGGTCCCATCCAACAGATGGAAGGTTAAGGAGTTAAAGCTGTCAGTTCTCCAAAATCCCAACTGGTTACAATCATAATGTCATTGTTAATTTTGGGTTCTTATAATAGCTAGCATGTCGGTTGGTGTGCAACTACGTCTTCTCTTTGAAGTCACTGACATTTGCATAATTAATGTTGATTAACTAAGGGGTATATATATATTTTAATAACCTAATTTTCTCTATCTTCTTCTTGTTATTGCAACATTGCGTCCTAGGCCCATACATATCCTATTCTTCATCCACACCAAGTTATTCAATTATTTTCAGCATTATTTAAATAATTTCTTAACGGAAATAATTGTAAGAAACTCTTCGTCTATGTAATCCTCTTCATTTTTAATATTTTAATAATTGATGAAAAATTCATTCCATCTATTGTATTTAAATCATTTTATATTATTATAAAAATCTTTTTATTTATCTAGTATCATTATGCATGTACCCCCACTGCAAATGTATAAAATCAATATAATAAAATAGTTTAATACTAAATATCAATTTCAACATCTTAGCCATTTAAAATATTACTACTATATAAAGAAATAATTGTATAAGTTATTATTGTATTCTAATACATATGTGAATGGATCTAAATATTATTTATAATTTACAGATAAAATATCTATTTTAAAAAAATATAGTTGCGCACATATTTGATTTATATGAAATTTGGACTCCTAGATAAATAAATGATATTTAATATAACAAATGAATTAAATTTTATATCAATCATTAATATATGAAAAATATAGAGGATTACATGTAACCACTTCTTATTTTTAAAAAATTTTATTTAAATGATTCAAATGGAATGCACTAAAGAAAAAGGCATTTTTTAATCAAAGAAGGTACAATGAGGGCCCAATCATTCTAATTTTTTGGTTAGTCAATCTATTCCATCATCTCTATCTAATCATCCTAGCCATGTGATGGAATAAGGCAAATTTACATCATGCGCTCCACCCCTCCGACACCCCTCAAATAGTTGGAGGTGTGGAAGGCTTGTAGGGCTATCGAAAAGACGTCGAATATTTCAGTAATAATTTTTGGATCCATGAAGCACGCCAAATCCACGAGACAACTTCCACATGGACCGAAATAAGAGGAGGATGAAAGATGAATGGTACCAGTGCTAAAGGACTAAAATACAATGCAAATACAAGGTCTTTGAATGACACTGCGAAGAAAATGAACCATAATAATTTTGCATGCAGTATGATCAATTGACATTGACAAAAAGATTTAGCAATAATTTTTAAAATCGTTACCAAAAAGCATAACTTTTTAGACATATCAAAAAAAATATTTTTCTATTTAATTTTAGCTATGCTTTGTTCCATTCATTGCAAAAGGCTAACTCTTAATAGCAATAATATACGAAGTAAGATGACAAAGCCAAAAAAATATTGTCAGTAAAACCTACACTTTTTTTTTATGAAAGTAAAACCTACACTTTTAGTGACACTAAAATCTTATCTTTTGCAATTTATGGTGACTTAAGGTATGTTTCGTAATGTAAAAGGGAAAAGTGAATAAATGAAAAAAATTTAAAAATTATGAAAGTGATGTGATATGGTAGAAGAAAAGTGAGAATAATTAGAATAATTATATGAAAAATAATTCAAACATATGGGTAAAAATAAAAAAAATAAGATAATTAAAATGGATAGAAAGATTGAAAAACATGCTAAGGTGCACTATCTTGCACTTGGTTATGGCGAACTATGAATAAAGGGGACAGATTTTGATGATGAAAACAAATCCACTCCACTCCCATTTAAAAAAGTTCAAAATTAACTTGATATAATTATTTAATTCGTATATCATTTTTAAAACTATCAATGTTTAATCTAAACGATTTAAAAAACATTCTTATAGAAATAAATGATTCTATAAAGCATTTTAATATAGTAATGCATTTATAAATGAATGCAAGTATTTTTTGTAATCTACGCATGAATATGTTTTTAAACAAGGGTAGCCCACCCAATATTCGAATTAATCTAATGTTTGGTACCACACTAACATAAATTATGTTAAATTATATTTTTTTTGTTGAATTTGGATTTTATCATTAATGTGAAACTCATTGCATCATTAGTTCCGATTATTAGGTTGCAACAACACTGCAGGAAAATTTCGATTATGCGGCCCAAATTAATTTGTTCCTTAAGATGGATAATTTGTTGCGGATTATGGTACTGTATAATAGGTTCTTAGTTGGCTCATATGTTTTACTTTTGTAATGTTTTTTTGTTTCTTTCTTCACTCTTATATGACTATGTGAACATATATCAAATTTTAATATTTTTAAATTTTTTAAATATATTTTTATAGAATTTCAAAAATAAGAAATTTCCACTCATAAAACACTCCCTCGCTCATGAAAAAAGATAAAGTTTTATAAAAAATATATATAAGAGTCCAAAAATGATAAATTTTGGTATTTTAACTAGATACATTTGGACTTACATAAAATTAAAGAGAATCAAAAAATATATTAAAAATATAAACTATATGAGTTTACTACTTAGCCAAGTAACAACCTATTGTATTATATATTAGTATCATGATCCATTCGTTGCCTATGCATATAGGTAGCTAACTTAGCTAGCATACAACTGCATATACATTGTAGTATATATCCAAATGCAACACATGCAAACCATATTTAGATTTGCCGCACATATTGTTTATGTGCAGCACATGAGTGTTTGTTGCTTAAAATATCTGTATACAATAAATAATGTTATATGCATTATAATTTCATTTGGCTGCATAAAAATTGTTGCAGAAACAACGTTTTTTTTTTCTAGTGCATGACGCAACCTAACATATCTCTAGTGTTAATATATCCATATATATACAATTCTCAATATGACTAAAACTCTATTTTTCTTGTAGTTTTTGTAAAAAGGTTAATTTTTGTAACTAAGCATCATATGATTATCACTAAAAGATAACGGCAATAATTATTCAATTCACTAATTAGCATCTTTGGCAATAAATGAGTTAGCTGTGGATAAAACGACGGTGCATAGCATTTTGTCTTGTTGTATGTGCTAAACAAACCGTAAATTGGGAAGTAGTTTTGCATTTAATAGAATGAAGGAACCATATAAATATATATTATATATGTATGGGTTATTCACTGCAGCTGGACGTAAATACGCAAATTCATACCTGGCCAAATGATCTTATTTTTTAAAATTTATTAATATATATGTGGATTCAACCATACGTGTTCTTATCAGCGACTGTTTTGATGCAATTAGATGCATTGAAACGGTTAGAACTTCCATTTTAAATTGTTTTTGATTTTTTTTAAACTCTTAATCTAGGTGCATTTAATTTATAAACTAAGTTTTAACATTTTGAAAATATGCATATATTTTTTATTTTTAAAAATATGGAGGTTTTTATACTTTTAAATGACTAAAATGCCCCTATTTCAAAAATAAAAAAATATATATTCAAAATTTTAAAAACATAAAACTTAATACGTAAGTTAAATACAATTAGATTAAAAGTTTTATAAAAGAATTTCAAAAAATATTAAAAAATATAATTGGTAGCTAAATGCATTGAAATCTCAATGCATTTGGTTGCATTGAAACAAAAACCATTTTTTTTATTGAAACAAAACCCGTTCTTATCCATACCAAACTTCCAAAATTTTTAGCTATGTAGTGTATTTTGGGGCAAAAAAATTTCTATATAACTTTTCTACATTTTCTCTATATACCCATTTTACTTTTTAATCGTTTTTATACATCTTTCCATGAAACTATTACACTTCTCAATCATTTTGGCGCATTTTTCCGTATGACTATCATTTATTCCTTATCATTTTGCCTATCTTATCATATACCTCTCCTACATATTTCAAACCTCTTTCACAACAACTTTTCCATTTTTTCCACAATATCAAACACACCACTATTGAATTTTGAACTCAAATCCCTATTTTCCAATTTTCAAATTAAATTCAAAAAATATCAACACATATTCAAAAATTATGAAATTCGATCACTTGATTAATCTTGTAATAAAAAAATAAAGAATGAGTCCAGTGCACTAGGTGCAACATTTTATATATTTTTATTATTCTACCTAAGCTGCGTTATATAAGTACCTGCAAAAAATTATCTATGTTCGAATAAGACTGAATTTTAAGAATGCACCCGGATGTACTATGCCTATTTTTTTAATTTTTTTTGAAATTTTTTTCATGAAGCTGTTAATTTAGGTGTATTTAACATATGTATCAATTTTTACCATTTTTGGAGACTATTAGATATTTTTTTTAGATTTTTAAAAATCAATGGTATTTTTAGTAATTTTAAATTACTAAAAAAATCACTGATTTTTAAAAATCTAAAAAAATATTTAAAAATCTCCAAATTGGAAAAAATTGATACATATGTTAAATACACTTAGATTAAACATTATATAAAAAAATATTCGAAAAAATAAAAAAATGGTTATATACACCCGGGTACATAGAGGCGCAATGCACCAGGGTGCAACTGCAACCCGAATTTTAAGGCATAAGAAGTTACTTTGTTATTAGCAATTCCAAGTGTTTTTGAGGAGGCAAATTTTCCTTCAGGCCGGTCATGAGATCTTGGGATATACGTACAATTAATGTTGTTGTATAAAGTGGAACGGAAGAGAAAGGCTATGATGAGCCATGCCCCTTCCATGTGCTTCCAATTTTGGCCAATTCAACAACAAAATCAATGATAAGCGCCATTGGTCTTTACACCTTTCCAATGCAAGTACTCCGCTTTTAGCTTTTCACGGTCATGTGAGTGATAAAATGATAACCGTTGAGAAATAATCTGCCACAGTCAAATGCACAACAAAGTCCCATAAATTTTCGATGCTGGGTGTTCTATTCCAGTTAATAGGACCCTTTATTCTGTGATCCAAACTAACCATATTTTCTGTGACATTACAGATATTAGATATGACATTATCAAAAAAAAAAAAAAAAACCTGCTTCTGAATCCAAGAAAGATTTAAATATCCGGTGAGATAGTATCACATACTTTGGGCCATTGTTCAGGAGGTTAATTTTAAATTAGGTAGTCCCAGAAACCGCAATTTGATGCATTTTCCATCAAGACGAATGATGAAAAATTATCTGGATCATCATTCTAGATGAACCCATTTGCAACTAGTTGAAGAAGAGTTAAATGCTTTGTACTGAAGGCTGTGCACCATATGATTCCAAGCCATGCTGATAGAGTGTTGGGTTGCATGTGGGAGGGCCACAGAAGGCATGTGTTTCAATTGTATTTGTTTAAATAATATCATAGAAACAAAATGACTAGAACCTATATGGCTACAGCCTAAGAGGAATTGAATGCGATTGTAAAACTGGTGGGCCTTGACCAAATGGTCAATGATAATTCATAAGGTGCATCAATCTGCAGCTACTCATTAAAAAACTGACATAGAATCTAGTACTAGACGCTTCCTTTTTCATTGGATTCTATTAAGTGAATTGCTTAGGCGTGTTCCACATAGAAATTAATGATCTGGAGCTTTGACATCATCGGCCATAAATTAGATGGGTTTCTCTTAATCACCACCACCGTTCTTATCATAAATCCTTTCCCATCCAAACTGGGTGGACTAGATTGATCTGTTATGCCATTGCTATCAATCTTTAACTAACCAACTATATATCTTACTTTTTTGTTATTACTTTTCTTTTTAATCATTTTTCCACAGGTACTGCTGACAACAAATGGGCCCTGCGCTGATAGTAAAATCAAATTTTAACTCAGTTGTTTGATTCAAAATTTTTAGTTTAATAACATACCAAATTTCATCTAAATTTTTCGTCAAAAAAAAGTTTCATGTAAATCAGATATCTTTATGCCTCCCATCTGAAAAATGACGTTAAATCAACATAATAAAATGATTTGATTAGAAGATTAATTTTAAACTCATATTTTCAATACCGAAATTGTCTACAATATCATTTCTTTAAATAATTTTACAAATTGTTATTACATTCTAATATATAAGTGAATACATATAAATAGTTTTCATAATTTATTCAAAACGTGACTTGCATGAGACTTTGATTGGGATTTTTTGGTGTCATGATAGAAAAATGAAGTCACTACAATAAAACCCGTTCGTGCATCAACTTTTACGTAGCAAAGTTTTAAATGTAGCGCATAACTACTCGCCGCATAGAAAAGCATATATAGCCATCAGGAGGTATAATTTTGGTTGCAAAAGCAAAATCACAGAGGATGATTATACACATCTTAATGTATTTTAAGCTAAAATACAACTTTCATTTATTTTATTTTATTTTTATTTTTATTTGATTTTTTTCATGAACATGTTTTCCTCAGTTTATTTAATTTATATACCAAGTTTTGTCATTTTAGAATACTTTTACATTTTTATTTTTTATTTTTAAAAATCAAATTTGTTTAGGGGTGAAAAATGACTTAAATGCCCCTAAAATTGTTAATCTTTAAAAATAAAAAAATATGTAAAAATTTTCTAAAATGGAAAAACTTAGTATATGCATTAAATACATTTAGAAAAACATGTTTACAACAAAAAAATTAAATAAAAATAAAAATAAAATGAAATAAATGAATATTATATTTTAACCTAATATACATCATGATGTATATAATCATGTTCATTTAATCATATGCGACAATGCACATACAACCATATGACAGCCAAATGGAATATGATCCTATGCTCCTGGGTGCATTACCTATTTTTAAAAAAAATTGAAAATTTTTGTATGAAACTATTAATCTAAGAATATTTAACATGTGAGCCTTGCTAGCGTTGATGACATCACATCATGGATGGTGCCCCATTGGTCAGGATTTGATTCCCACCTCTTGTAGCCTTGTCTCGAATTTGGCCTTGAGCAATCGTGCTCGGCCCATTAAAAAAAAGTATATCAATTTTTACTATTTTTTGATAAATAAAAATATTCAAAAATGGTAACAATTGATAAACATGTTAAATACACTTAGATTAACATTTATGTAAAAAAATTTCAAAAAAATGGATATATGCACCCAGGAGCATAGTATTACATTCCTAGCCAAATAGCTACTATATATACGCATAGGCAACAACTCTTTATTAAATGCAACAAATTTTTTTGCTGCAAAATAACTTTCCTTATAGCATGTTAAGTTAGGAGAATGATTCTTTACGGCTGTCCCAGAAACCTATTTTTTATTTTTTAGGTTTTTATAAAACTTTTTAGCTAAGAGTATATGATTCAATTCTATTAAAAAAACATATAATCCATATGCCAAGTTTTCTATTTCTGAAAATATGTAAATACTTTTCAAGTGAGCACTTATTATTTTCAACACTAAAGCTGACTAAAATGTTTCTGACTTTGAAATTAAAAAAATACTTACATATCTCAAAAAATGGTAAAATATGACATATAAATTATATACATGTTGCTAAATAGTTTTATAAAAAAAACTAAAAGAATTTTTAAAAAATAGGTTTTTGGGCTGGCAGTAAAAGGTCATTAATTATTTAGTTAAGTTACATGATCAATAGCTTACTAGGTATTGCCTAGTTGGTCACATCTTATTGCAGCCAAGTTGCTGACTTGAGTTCAAATGGGAGTTATGTTTTCCCATTTAAGAGGTGCAGCTTTATCTTCAGAATTATTAGGTGGGAGTCTTCCGAATTATTAGGTGGGAGTTCGTGATCTTCCTCTTGAAAATTGTAAGAATATTTCATAGATTGATTGTAATATAAATATGTAAAGTACTCTAATAAAAAAAAGTTACATGTCTAATACAATGAATATGGACGCATTTACAATTAACTGCAACCTAGTATTTCCTCACAAGCATATATATGGAAAACATTTGAGTGCATTCGGACTACACCATACTCACCGTACAGTCCATTGGAAAATAAGACTCACTTGATCATAAAATTAATATCTATTTCCT
Organism: Annona cherimola; assembly: GCA_030490835.1. NCBI lineage: Eukaryota > Viridiplantae > Streptophyta > Magnoliopsida > Magnoliales > Annonaceae > Annona > Annona cherimola. The sequence continues at coordinate 83,015,083 of CM059975.1, read as the reverse complement.
TCATTGTATTTAGAATTATTAACTTTAATAGCATACTAATTTTCACAACCATCCACCAATTTATCAGCCTTTAATTTGGTTTCTTCACGTGTTAAGTTCGAACATTTTCACAACCATATCCACTAATTTATTAGCCTTTAATAATGGAGGGTTGGTTTCTTCAATTGTTTGCTACTTACGATCATTTTTTTTAAAGTTCGTTATCATACATCTCAAATCTCCTCAAGTATATATTTTTTCAAGACGAGCTCAAAGAATATAAACTAATATTATACAAGGCAAATTCAACATATACTTAATTTTACTTCTAATTCCACTTATACCTATATATTTTCAAAAATGTCCCTCATGCTTAAATTTTCATCCCAATTTCATATACAACTATGTCATTAGGAATCTATTAAATAAGCCATTAACCCCCGGTAAAATGACGAATATGTCTAATCCTTAATACAATTTGAAATTGTTTTGCTTGAAATTAAATATTTATATTCAAATAATATATTATTTTATAGTTATAAAATTAAAAAAGTCTCATTATAATATGAACTTTTAGCTATAAAATCATAATTAGAAATAGGCATATTCATCATTTCATGGTGGTATAAAGTAGACTTTGACAGATCCTTCACGCCATAGGTATATGTGGAATGAGGCTAAAAATTCTTGGATATAAGAGGCATTTTTCAAGTTATATGAGTATAAGTGGAATTAAGGATAAAATTCATGATTGTATATGAAATTCTCCCGATTATGTATCTAAAAAAGATATTTCTATTAAAATGAAACACAGAACCCCCACCGGCATCTAACGCAGACAAGAGACAACGGACCGTGGTTCAATGCACCCGGGTGCATTGAGCCTCAATGCACCTGGGTGTACTTCACCCATTTTTTTTATTTTTTTTTGAAACTTGTTTTACAAGAATGTTAATATAAGTGTATTTAACATGTGTATAAATTTTTATAATTTTTGGAGATTTTTAGATATTTTTTTTGAATTTTTTAAAATCAGTGGCATTTTTAGTAATTTAAAATTACTAATAATGCCACTGATTTTAAAAAAATCCGAAAAAATATCTAAAAATATTTAAAAATGGTAAAAATTTATACACATGTTAAATAGACTTAGATTAGCATTTTCATAAAAAAAAGTTTCAAAAAAAATAAAAAAAAAATGGGTGAAGTACACCCGGGTGCATTGAGGCTCAATGCACCCGGGTGCATTGAACCACGGTCCAGAGACAACACCTCACGCAAGCAGCCACATTTACCAGCAAGAAAAAGCTCCACTGGCCCCATTTACGATCATTAAAAAATGAATAATTTGGTATTCCACTCACCTGTTGAACATTCATCCCATATATACAGTAAAAAAAAAAAATGCTACACACATGAAATGGCCTCTCCTACTATTTTCAGAGCAGTTGCTTTACGCTACAGCTAGCATTGAAAACCGAGGTGGTTTCGTGGCTACATCCATGCATGCATGCAAACCATCCACTGGAAATTTCTTACTAATATACATGAAGTTCAGAAGAGATGGGATGAGATGAAAATTTGGAAAAGAAATATAATGGGATTGAGTAAAGATGTATTGAGAATAAGTAAAAAGATATTGGGAATGAATAAAAGTGCATTAGAAAACGTGACATCCCATCCCATCCCCATCCCATCTCAGCCCATGAACTGATACAGAATGCTAAATCCCCTACTTGAACTAAACTACAGAATGCTAAATCCTCTGTTTTCGGTTGCCTTGCATGCCATCCAACAAGGTTGAAATCTGCACAAGATGTGAAAGTACACAATATGTAGTCCATGAAGGTTGTAATTTGCTCAAGATGTGGAAGTATACAATATGTATGATTCCGTCTCTATCATGCTATTTGGATGAGGTTTCATTCATTAAAAATACTCGATTTTTCTGTCTTTCTAAGACAGTTAGCTAGCTAGCTAGGCTAGGTTGGATGACATACCTGCAGCTAAAAAAAGAAAGCTGTCTAAAATATAGCCATCAGATGGGTTTCAGTTTATTAAGCTTCTCAAGGTAGTGCAATATAGTTAGTTGGCTAAGGTTATTTTTAGATGCCCCAAAAGTTCAACTCAGACGTACAGTGCGTGTATCATGACCTTCACAGCTCTAAAAAGACCACTTTTAGAAACTATCATTAGGAGTGGAAGATATGGCTTAAGTTTTTGTAACCACATAGTTAATTCTCATTAGTCGTGATTTGCAGTTAATTTTTATCAGCAGCAGAGCACTGGCTACTAAAATAAAGCTTTTTTCTAACCAAGGAAAGATTGAGTTACACTTACCAAAGCCCATTTGCCACTAATATATTGCAACAAAAAAGTTTTCTTGTATTTCCATTGCAACAATCTCACAATACAACCAGGTATATCTTGTTTGGTCACGAATGCAGGTTGCAGGGGCCTAGAACGATGTTAGTTCGACTTCTCATATGGCTGATTTGGTAGTGTGAGTCTATTATCTTTCATGTACATAAGTGAGAGCTTATTGTTATCTCCTGTGTAGATTAATGAGTTTAATTGAACTATGAGCAAGATATAATTCGTACAACCAATAAAAAAACAATCTCACAATATGAACAGCAGTAAAAAAAAAAAAATTATTAAGTCGTGGGAGACAAATGTTCCCTAACAAAAATTCAAGCCTCATGTGAACTAATTGTGCTAAACCCTTTGTCATAAAAAATAAGGTTATAATATACTAAAAAAATAGGCTATTGTATTGGAATTTTTTAAAAAAATTCCAAAAATGCAAATTTCCATCTCATTCCATCAAATGGGATGATCCTAAATAAGAAAGCTAGAGGATCTTCCATGCCACATCAATTGCCATCCACTTGGAAGGTCCATCAATACAAGTTATACTAAGTATATATAGAGTAATATTTCAATACAACCAAATATATTGAATTTTCAATGCATCAAGGTGCAAAACTCTATTTGTAAAATTTTTTTTTTTTTTTTGAAAATCTTTTTTGTAAAACTTTTAATATAGGTATATTTAATAACAGACCAAATTTTATCATGCTTTGATACGTCTATTTTTTTACTTTTTAAAACAGGGGATGTTTTAGTCATTTTCAAATGACTGAAATATCCTTTTTAAAAAATTAAAAAATATATTTATATATCCAAAAACTTAGGACATACAGTTAAATACACCTAAGTTAACATTTTTATAAAAGATTTTCAAAAAATTATTTTTAAAAATAAAATTTTACAACCTGATGCATTGAATTTTAGTCCTTCAGGATGCATTCAAACATTGCTTGTATATATGATAAGCAGAAAGCACACACAGTCAGCAGATTTACACGGAGCGCTTGTCCACTAAATTAATTGTTTTAAGACCGTTGTCTAATGTTTGTATCCGCATCCAGAAGGGAATATGAGGCTCCCGAGACGAAAGTATGTGAGGATATTTCAAAGACTCTTTAGTCAAGCACAGATATAGTTTAATAATTAGGACAATGAGCTTAATTAAAACTAATTACATGGATTCGTAATTAAAGTTATATTGGGATTTGAATCTGAGGATTTGACTCTCTTCTCCTCGGCATGCTTTGTGGCTAATTATTGTGTGTTTGTCTTTGATGACTCTTTGGTTTGTGTGTGTTTGGTAGAGAAAGAGAGAGGTCCAATTCAATTATTCAATGAAAAAGAGATTAAAGGGAATCAATCCACCAATGAATTTCACTTACTCTATTTAATTACTTCAATTCAATCATGATCATAGTCTTCTACTCCTTGGAGTTTACTTTAAGCACGCAAAAATAAAAAGTAGCCACAATGATGATTATTGAACGAAAACTGAATATATGTGCTCTTTCAAATTCAACCATTTGATTGTAATTGGCTGATATACAGTGCATGGGCATGAAATATATTAGTTGAACCACGAAATTGTCACTTGCAGTAAGCTGACAACGAAGGGAAGTTATACCATAGCAAAATTTTAATTTGGCAGTGGAATTAGAAAATTTTATTATCAATAGGTTATGTCATGTTATGCAGTTTCCAATTAATACATGCAACACTCGATTGATAACAAAATTGCAATATGATTCAGAAAATTAGTTTTTTATGGGCATTTATATACATTCTTGACAATTCATATTATATTCAAGCACATTCATAATCTCCACTAAATGTCACATAATGGAGGTATAAGAACTACAAACATCTCCACTAAATGGAGAAAAAAAACTTTCTACGTCATCTAAATAAAAGAAGAGAGTCGAACTCATAACTAGCCAATAATGAGGCAATATGAGTTACCACTAAGGTACACCCCTAGTGGCAAAAAGTTAATTTTTTTATTGACAAAAAAATTAGTTTTTAGTAACCATATTAGCAATCAAAAAAAGTTATCAACATGAAAATGCATAGAAAATTTATTTTGCTTATGAAGATGCCTTTATGTGAGATGAAAATTTTCCAAACTTATGGTAATGTTTCTATAACTTATGAGAATGTTTTCACAATCGAATTAAAATTTAATTGTTAAAGAAAAAAAAAACCATTGGCTACCCAATTTCTTCTTAACAGTTCTTACATAATATATGTCAACAAATATTTGCAACCCATTTTTCTTTAGCAACTAATTTTTTGCAACATAATTTTGCTGCCAAAATTTAAAATTTTCGTAGTGCATGTAATTTTTGTATATGCTATACTACAACAAAATATTTTTCTGTGGCGTTTTTTTTTTATATAAAGGTTTTCACCCATACCCCACCCCGTGCAGCGTTAATTAATTTATTATTAGTATCTATACTGATTAGGCCCTGTATTTTTTTTTATGGTTGATTAGGCCCTGTATTTGAAGCCACGGTTTCAGAATGTAATATTTCAATTTGGGTTTTTAATGCTCATGTACCATTAGCAGGCCTAATGATGAATGCATGTGATATTCTTGAAACTAACAAGATTAGATAGGAGTCGGTTTTGCCGAAAGTTTGTTTTTTGATTTCTTAGGATGTGACATGAGTTCTAGAAAAGCTCCCTAAATGGGCCCTCAATCAGCAACATTTGCTACACCCAAGTGGACCCCAAAGCAATATGATGCAACCACATTGGAAGGTATCATTGGGAACAGCACCACTCTACGAGTAGAACATGGATCCGCATTCACCTGTGATTGCAAGCCATTCAAACACATTCCCTTTTTCTTCTTCTTCCATGTGCAACCCAATGGGGGCTTGAATATATTTGTTTTCTATCAATTCTAGCTCATATGTCACCAGATACAACAAACAAGAAAAGGTAGTGAAAACAAGACCGTTCTATCCTACCAGGCCAACTTGAATATAATAATCTAATTAATGGAGTGAAAAGCCCCACCTAGGACACACAACTCACCCCCCTTTGGAAGACCTGACCCTTATTTCCATGGTTTGAGAAGTGGGGCCCATGGAAGTGATTGGGAAGGGGCTTTGGGAGCCGTCCATTTTCCATGAAAAGATGGGAAATGTAAAGGGAGTCATGCAAGTGTTGGGGGCAATTGAGTTTTTTATTTTTTTATTTTTTTATTTTTATTTTTTATATCCATTCATCCATGTAAATGGATTGAACTGTTTGATATTTTATTCCATGTGTGCGCAAACCAACGGCCATTTATCAGGGTCTGGTTTTGACTGAGATTTTGGTATCTCTTGACTAGTGAGTGTCCGCATTAGAATTTTCACGATTAAAAAATAGATACGTTTGTGACATGAGAGCACTAATCAAGCTTGAATCAGAAATATTGCTGGGTTGGTTTTGTTGGCAATCCACCAACAGCTCTCACATGTGTACAAGATCTAGACCACAGATATATCAGGAAATTAAAGAGTCCCATGAATATATAGATCCTTTCCTTAAATAAGGCTAACGCACTGACTAACTAGGTGGACTACTTTTGGGCTAGCTGTTTGAATTTCTACCTCTTTCAACTGGTTAATATACACTAACAGAATTTTGATCTTCGATAATCATAATTAGTTAGGTACCCATATCTCTGTTGAAAACGCTAAAATGTTGTTGGTAATTACGGATGTATTGAAAGAAATTAGTTTCTAATGGTCTCCTCCCACATATGTGCTTGGCGACCAAATTAAATAAAAACCCTTATTGCAACTACTTCAGGCAATGAGTACTTCCTTGAGCAAGGAAATAAAAATTCTCTTGCGGAAGCTTATTGTAGGTGACAAAGCATTTGGTTATCTATAATCACTAGCTAGAGAGGCAATGGACACGGAGATGAAATTAAAATCAACATTTAGAATATAGTTTGAGGTTGGATTATCTCTTTTTATTGTAAAATACACTAATAAAGTATTGTTAGCTGAGAAAGTTAGCTTTTATCAACAATAATATAATGCTTTTTTTTGTAAAAATCTGTCTTTTATACATAATACCAAAAATTTTTGAATTTTTTGCTAAAATCTTTTTTTTTTATTCACCACTAGTTATCTACAACTATTAACACAGTGCAAATTGAGAAATCTTAACAAATTTCATTGTCTCGACAATTACTGCATTTCATTGCAAAAGTTACTAATTAGGAAAGCTTAAGGATATATTATTACATATTGTTGAAAAAAATAACAAATTGCGCACACATAAATAATATTTCATCACAGCTAATTGCAAGAACTTGCGCTGAGGCATCATATATGTTGATGACAAAATATTTAACTGGGGCAGCTAAAAATGAATTTGATTTCTTGTATTAGTGCATCTAAGGATGCTTGCTGGCTATCCTGGATCATACAATTATACGAAATTATGTGAATAACAATAAGAGATTAAATAAAGAGAAGTTGTCTACTGAGAATAAGAAAATTATGTATTGAAGATGGAAAAAAATGAAATTTGTTATTTATTTTTTTTTGGAAAAATGCAAAATCATATTGAAAATGTGAAAATAATTTCTAAAATAAAAATCCTGTACAATTCACATCTCATAATTTCATCCAATTGGATGATCTTTTTATTTTGATGTGGTCACCTTCTTCACTGTCTCAGGGTTTTGAGCCCTGGACCTACGGGTATCAGTGCCCGGATGAGTACCACCGCAACATAACTCTAATTGCATAATCTTAAATGGGAGCTAATTAGGTGCACTTAGCTTCTGTGCACGCAGGTGTAAATATTCATTTTTAAAATTTTTATACAACTATTAATTTAAGTGCATTTAACATGTGTATCAATTTTTACTAATTTTAGAGGTTTTTAGATATTTTTTGAATTTTTAAAAATCAGTAGCATTTTAGTAATTTTAAATTACTAAAAATGCCACTAATGTTTAAAAATCTAAAAATCATCAAAATTAGTAAAAATTGATACACATGTAAAATACACTTAGATTGACAATTTTACAAAAAATAAAAAATAGGTTAAATATACCCAGGTGCACTAAAGCTAAATGCACTAAAGCTAAATGCACCCAGGTGCATTTGAAATTTTTTTATTATTATTATTATATCAATTGCAGTGGGTGTGGATAGAATCCTCAATCAATCATGCAACAATGTGTTACCATTCAGGCAAGCACATGGACACGAAAATAACACACCTTAAACAGGGCATGTTTCACTCTTGTTTGCACGTGTGGGTGATTTCATCAAGCATTGATGCGTGTGTGTTCAGCGCACAAAGCACATAAGCCAATGTTGCACATGGCTACATGACCATTCCTCCTTGATGCTTGAGAGCATTGTCATGGATCATGAGCAGGCACAAACAAATTGCAAATTTAAGGAATATATATAATCATCGCAAACATGGTATAGTAGCATATAAGTAGCTCAAATAATTTAAGTGGTTCAAATTAGGTCAAAGTCTAATTTAGTGTAGTAGCATGGGTTAACGTGAGTGCACATGGCAGAGTGAAAAGACTTGGATCATGTGGCAGGGATATGGTGGGCCATTTTTCAATTCCCATGAATCTATATTTGCTAAACACAAGAACATGTCATATAGAAAGGCGCGCAAAAAAGGATAGTCAAAGGCCTTCCCTACCTTGGCCGTATATGGACTTTCATGAGGTGCATGCTCTGGATTTCTATGTAGCTTATTAGTTAATATAATTAAATTCAAGTCACTAGCTCGTGAAATCAAAGGTCTAATTCTCATATCATGATCATGTACCCTTTAATTTTTTTACAGTCTAAATTAATTTAACACTTGTACGTAGATATATTTTTAGTGTTTCAAGATTGATTATCTTAATGGAAAATATGGATCGCCTACGATAAATCAAATATCTAATTCTCATATCATGATTATATACCCTTTAATTAGATTCTTATTTAAAGGGTAATTTGCAAATATGTTATTATAGTTTGACGCTGATTGCATATATGCCCCAATTGTTTCATAAATTGCATATTGTCCTACAAAGTTTCACAAAAATTGCTTGCATACCCCTATTAACAGTTGAAATTTAACGGCTATTAAATAAGAAACGTAATTTGCTGATATAACCTCATAGTTTGACGCTAGTTGTTGATATATTTCCATTTTTTCGTGAATTGCATATTACCTCCACAAAGTTTTACCAAAATTACTTGCATATCCATGAAACCTTTTTGTCGCCAAACATGTATTAAAATTTTTGATAATGATGAAAATGACTTGGTTGTGCAAGTAGAAGGAGATAACATGTTAGCAATTAACATAAGTATTTTATAAACCCCTTCTACTTGCACAACTGAGTGTTTTATAAATTATGAAATTCTAATATATCTTTAAATATGGTCATTTTTATCATTATCTAAAATTTTAATATACGTTTGGTGACGAAAAGGTTTCATGGGTATGCAAGCAATTTTGGTAAAACTTTATGGGGTAATATACAATTCATGAAACAATTGGGGTGTATTAGCAATTAGCGTCAAACTATAGGGTATATCAGCAAATTACATTTTTTATTTAACAACCATTAAATTAGAGCTGTTAACAGGGGTATGCATACAATTTTTGTGAAATTTTGTGCGGTAATATGCAATTGGTAAAACAAAATGGGCATATCTGTAATTAGCGTCAAATTATGACGGCATATTTGCAAATTACGCTATTTTAAAATATGCTAGCAATCTTGTACGATGGGCCGATGTGGTTGACGGGGAACTGGAAAAAAAATATCTTTTATTTTTTTAAAAAATTAATAGATGAATGCGTACTGCCTAGCCATATCTTTTACACCATGAAATTTAATAATTTTTTGAATTTATTTGATATTTTACTTTTATTTTGAAAAATCGATAATAAGGGCATAGATACGTGCACTACTTTTGTTGATTTTCAAAGATAAAATAAAATAAAAAATCCATTTCAAAAATTGTCACAATATGAAAGATCTATATGTCTCATACATCTATAAAAAAAAAATATGACAAATTCTTCATATACTCACGAATTTTATTTTTAATGCTACTTATACTCACGAATTTTCAAAAATACCTTTTATACCCATGAATTTTCTTCCTAATTTCATATATACCTATTTTGTTAGTAATCCACTAAAGGAATCGTTAACCCCCTATGAAATGAGGAATATGTTCATCTCTAATTAAAATTTTATAGCTAAAAAATTATATTATAATGAATCTTCAGCAATTCTATAACTACAAAATAATATATTATTTGAATATAAATCTTTGATTTTGAGCAAAGTAACGTCATATTATATTAAAGTTTGAGCATACTCATCATGTTACAAGAGGTTATAGCCCATTTAACAGATTCCTAATTATGTTGGTATATGTGAAATTAGAATGAAAATTAATGGCTATGAAAAATATTTGTGAAAGCTCATGGGTACAAGTGAAATTATAAATAAAATTTGTGAGTATATGTGGAATTTGCGCTTTTAAATATATATCTTTCAGTCACGATTTACAATTGACGATATAAGTTCAACAAGCCTCTAAATATATATTTCTTTTAAGTTTTAAGAATGGTATGTAGTTCTTATATATATCATATAAAAATCATCTTGTGTATATGACTGCACCATGCAATCCATGCATTATGTACAACTGCACCGTGCAATTCATGCAGTATGTACAAAATTAATGTAACTATGGAACTCACTTGGTCATGAATAGAAAATCTATTATACACATTGTATTTAAATTATTCATTTTATTAATATACTAATTTTCATCTAAATTAATATGTGTACGGGCCCCATCTTAAAATAATACAAATTTAATATAAGAAAATAGTTTAAAATAAATATCAATTTTAAAGTAATATTTTCAATATCTAAACCATTTGAGGCACATTTTGCACCAGACTGCACTTATATATCTAAGGCATGAACTTGAGAAAATAAATCACACCCTCTGTACCGTTTGGTTTTAAATCGCGTGAATTTTTTTTTGTTGTACCATAAAAAATTTCATATCTATTTATTTCATGAAATTATTAGCAAGCCTATAAGTTGCAAAAAATTGAAAATGCGTCATACCATTTTCGTTAAAATCGTGATAAACATAATTAATTGCAATGATAAAATTTTGTTACACCTTAGGTTCAATGTAATTTGATTAAGTTGGTTACTAGTCTGCATTGAGTACGCATATTGTTTAGGGTATTTATTTTACTGGAATGCCTAAATGCACCAGGCTGGTGTGCATTAAGACTCGGTGCATCCGGATGCATTTAACACATTTTTTTATATTTTTAACAAATTTTTTACGCAACTATTAATGTAAGTGTATTCAACCGCGCCTAGTCATACATACCCCGGTGTATTTCACCTATTTTTTATTTTTTAAAATTTTTTTTCATGAAACTGTTAATATAAGTGTATTCAACGTGTGTATCAACTTTTACCATTTTTGGAGACTTTTATATATTTTTTTCGGATTTTTAAAAATCAGTGGTATTTTAGTACTGATTTTTAAAATTTTGAAAAAATATCTAAAAATATCATAAAATGATAAAAATTGATACGATGTTAAATAAACTTAGATTAACAGTTGTGTAAAAAAAAATTTAAAAAAATAAAAAATGGGTGTATGCACCCGGGTACATTGACCATACAACCAGGGGCCTTTAACATGTTTATCAATTTTTATAACTTTTCAAAAATTTTAAACTTTTTTGGATTTTTTAAAAGCAGTGGTATTTTTAATAATTTTAAATATTTACAAAACTCCAAAATTTGTAAAAATTGATACACTTGTTGAAACACTTGGATAACAATTGTGTAAAAAGAATTTTAATTTTTAAAAATGAGTATTTGCACCCGGAGTGCAGATGACCATTTATTTTATTATAATAACAAAAATCATTTCAATCAATGGTCGGGTTTGGCATCAGCAAAATAAAATTATTAGTGAGGGTATTCAACCAGATTTGAAAGGGATACATGGTTGTTGCCTGAGGCTAACGATCTGATTGGTGCATGTATCCAATATCAAGCAGCAGCAGCGATATGGAAGAATCCTGCTCACGGTACGGTTAAGATAAATGTTGATGGGTAGTTATCATATGCACCTAAGTGTTTAGCTTCTATGTACTTGGGTGTAAGTATCTATTTTTGAATTTTTTAAAAAAAAAATTTACACAACTAGTAATATAATTATATTTATCACGTACTTTTTTTATAGACATATTAAATACACTTAGATTAACATTGTATAAAAAATTTTTCAAAAAAATTAAAAAATAAATTAAATGCACCCATATGCACTCGCACCAAGCCTAAGTGCAACGGGTGCATTTCCCATACCCCAATGTTAACAGGCCACCAAGTTACCATTCCCATGGCAAAAACAATGGTCAGCCATGCTGCTGACATGGTTTTGAATGGTAAGGGGATATTGTGCCGGGCCATTTATTTGGGAGCTTTGTCTCCAGGTTTTACAGGTGAAGTTGTCTCTTCAGCTTTCTTAGAGCTTTCTTAGATGAAAACAGATTATCCCCTTCAATTTGTAAAAAATGTCTATGGGTTTCAGGGTAAGAGACTGAGATGATGTAAATATAACAACAAGAAAAGATAGAAGTTCACGGCAGGAGCAGATTGGAGGAGAATTTGCGGCAGCCACCAACTAGTATCGGAGACCAATTTTCACCGGATTTGATGGAATAATTTCTTTAGTGAAGCACCTTCTTATTATTAAAAAAAAATCTTGGGTTAGATACAATCATAATTAAATTATGAAAAATATTTGGTCAAGTAAAATATGTATTAGAATATTATAATAATCTACAAAATCATTTAGATACGTATGAAAAACGTTTTAGATGTTAAAGTAACAACTTTGAAATTAGTTTATAAATTCAATAATTTTATTACACTAAGGGTACGTTTCGTATAAAGTAAAAAAAAAAATGGAAAAATTTAGGGAAAATTTTTGAGAAGTTAAGAAAATGATATAAAATGAAAGGGGGCAATGTTTAGGTTCAAAGACAATAAAAGTAAAATAGATGCATTAATTTTAAGAAAATATGTAAAAATTGATTAAAAGTAAAGGTAACAATAGAAAAGTATGAGAGCTAGATAGTTAAAATTGAGTGAGGTATTTTTTACTTCTGAAGAAGAAACTGACCCTATTTTACACTTTAAAAGGATGGGGCCCATGCATACTATGATTCGATGTGGATGAAACTTAATTTAATTTCGATGAATAATTTTAAATGCAATAGATGAATTTTATATAATTTATCAATGTAGCCCCCAATCCTTGGCTATTTAAATTGTGCATGCTGTGATTCAGTTTAGACGAATTTAGATCAGTTTGAATTTTAACATTTTAACTAAAGTTTTAAAATATATCAAGACAGTCTTTAAAGAAATCCTAATAAGGTATTAAAAGGTTTTACATTGTAACAATTCAAGTTACACCTCAAACTAATAAAGAACCGATTTATCAATCAAAAAAATAAATAAATAAAGAGAGGATTTGAATTACAACCACATCTATCACAATTCCAATCGAAAATAGTCGTTGCAAATATTAAAATTTATAATGATGAATTAGTAGGGAGATGTAGGATTTTTAGTCATTTTTGAGAAAATTTCAACTATACAAGCGGAACCAGAGATTAATTCTGAGGAATGTGCATAGATTTATTTATTACTTCACAAAATTAAGGGATATACTTTAAATTTGAACGAACTAATATCAAGATATACAAAAGAAAAAAAATGCAGATGATGTGATCCTTACAATTAGCATCGACTTAGCTGCATAATTTTAAACTATACTTAAAATGAAATCGTGATCTTATTAATCATGACTCGTGACTCGCATCTAGAATCAATCGAGTTGATTTTTCATCCACCCAATGTCTCAAATGAGTTAATAAAGAACAACAAGGCTGAGATTGATGTTAGGCTCAGTTTAGAACATGAACATGTAAAAGTTTTTTCTCCCGTCTTTATGCACATTTTTTTGTAGGATTTCATGTCTTAATTACCTAACTATTTCACTTTTTGTATTATTAATTACTTCTATATTTTAATCTTTTTTTCCTATCTTTCTATAAATTACCTTATCTATTTTAACGTTATTTCTTTACTTTTAATCATTACCGTTATCATATCCTATTATACCATCTCACTTTTTTACCTTTCGAAATTTTTTCTCATTTCCACTTTTACTTTGCAATTTCGCCTGATAGTGATATTTGAAAATCAAGTCATCATTTGGAAAATGCCATTAAGGACATTCTCATCTCTTTCATTTTATCAAGCAAAAGTTAAAAAAAAAAAAAAAAAATCTCACTTGTTTTTATATACCTTTAATATAATTTGATATTTTAACTACTTAACTATTCTATCGTTTTTTGCATCATTCTACACAACTATTCTATCTATTTTAAACTTTATTCTTTTTAATCTTAATTGATATCTATATCATAAAATATCACACTCATGTTTCTTTTAAAAAAAAAATTTACGCTCGTTTTTTTTTATACTCTTACTATTTTTCTCTTCGGAAATACACCTTGCATCATTATTTTTGTCATGCCCTAGTAATATAGTAAATTTTTTTTTATTGTATCATCTACCGTGGACGACTAGACATACGATGGATGTATACTTCAAGGATAAGATAATAGAGTCATTATCTTTACCCAACATTTGAACTCTAAACTCTCCACTCATACTACTCTACACTTTAGCCAGTTAAGCATCATAAGCAGTGAAAATGCTGTAGGAATTAAGCCGCGATGTTTACATGGCTCCAAGCTTGATGGTGGGGCCCACCTTTTGCCATTTTCTAGGCGTATCATCGTGTAAATGATCAAATTTCAAAATGGATGGACCAAAATTCCTTGTCATGCTCCTCAATTTAAGTTGACCATTCGAACGTGTTTTGGGGTTTTTGTGTAGACATCTGAGGGGTAAATGTTTTGTCCCGTGTGAGAGACTTGTCCCGGAATTTGAGGGTTTGGCTGCTTGGTTTATATTCTTGTTGCCAGCTTTTTGGGTATTGGCACAGAGCACTTCCCATGCATGGCCAACAGCATTTTTAGCTGGTTCGACTGTCGCGTACGTGAGGCTCATGTAGATACCAAATCTCAACCGTTAGAATGTAGAGACCCCATTTCATGCACAAGGTGTACTTAGCTTCAATGCGCCCGAGTGCATATAAATACTTATTTTTTTATTTTTTCGAAATCTTGTTTACACGGCTGTTAAAACCCTACTCATATGTTATGTCGTTCATTTTTCTCATCTTCAAAATTAGAAATTCATCTCAACGATTATATTTTTAAAAAACTTATCGTTTGTCTAGCAATATTATGTATGGCTATGATTTACAAAGGTGTAAAATTGACATAATAAAAAAATTTGATATTAAACTATTTTTTGATTGTTATGATACTAAAATATTAACTTTAAAGTTATATTTTTTTTATAAGGTATTGATATATTTTAATGCATATATGTGAATTGTTACTAGCATTTTTTACACTTTATGCATGGATATATATTTTTAAATATATGTGGCCATATACATCTTAAATTTGGATAAAACTTAGTTTCCTAATTAAACAAATCATGCTAAATACAATAAATAAACTAAATTTCGCATCAATCATAAAGTCCGGAAATCAGAAAAACAGGTAAGGTTACATGAAATTACTACTATGCGGGGCTCAATATACATCGATAACTTTCTCTTTTTTTGACTGTGGAAAGGATGCTTCATTAAAACCATTAGCCATGTTTGGATTGAAACATGATTAATGGAAAAGGAGTGGATCCGAGTGTTATTCATTAGAATAAAGCTAGTCGTTGCAAAGGTGCTCTAAAATGCAGCATGTTCGGGCCCCCCAACATTAGAACTGGTTCCACCAAAGTAAATTTGTGAAACCTCATGGTCGGGCCTGCAGCAATGAGTAATTCAAAATTAAATCCATCCATTTTATTTAGAATAATTTATTTAAATCAGAGATTTATATGTGTTATCAGTTATGTGTTAACGTCAACATATTGAAATTTCATACAAACTCTAAACTTCTTTATTAATTACACTTATAATTTCTAAAATATATTTTTTTGTAAATGAATGGCTTGATAAATTATCTTAAGATTATAATGGTTGCAAGTTGCAAGCCTTTGATTGAAATGATTCTTCATATCTTAACTTGAAAAATTATGGGAAATAAAATCGTTAGATTGCAATATCAACCAAAAAAAAAAAAAAATCGTTAGGTTGAGATTTAGTTCAATCATCATGGTAAGCCGCACACAAAAGCTCTGTAATTTCCCATGGTAGCAAACAATTCCTTTTTACGTGATATATCCCATATATATTTTTTACATAATCATTTTGATAAATTAGTAATATATATACTTGTTAAGCACAAGCTTTGAGGCCAACTTCAGGTATGATCCAAGCCCAAGATTTTCATACCACATCACCAAATGAATTGGTAGGAGGTTCTATGTTTGGGCTGATTCTTGATTATTATGCCAAATCCATCTTAGCTTCGTAATTAATATTATTTATTTTTTAAAAAATGATTTTAACGGCATTTCACAATTTGCGTGCCGGCCACATCTTCTACAAGTAAATAAAAACATATTTACTACACCAAAGTTCTAGAATGTTGTGAAATTATAGAATTAATAGTTAGGGTAATACAACTTACTATAGATGGTTCATATGTTAAATTGGAATTTTTTTTTGGGGGGGGGGGGGGGGGGGGGGGGGGGGTCCTTATGTTAAACGAATAATTTTTAATGGCTTTAAAATTACTCTTCAACTGATTCTTGATTTTGGAAGTCTTTGATGAAGATACTTTCGTTCTTGCCATTGGAGCAGTGCCTTGGTGGTCTTGCTGCATGCCAAACAAAATGCCACCATGGGTTTGATACTTATAAGATGTAAGAGGTATTTACAAGATGTCCATCCTTGGTGAAAGTTGTGAATGAGCCTGATTTGTAATATCAAATATTACAATGTATATAATACTAATAAAAAAAATACCTTCATTCTCTTAAATAAATAGTAATGATAAAACTAATGACTAAATTAATTTCCCAAAATCGGTAGGACATATTAGGATCATCCCATTGGACGGAATGGGATAGAATTTTCCTTTCTAAAAAAAATTTTCATTTTCAATATTAATTTTTTTCATTTTTATATAATATCTCTTTTTTCTATACATAACAAATCTATTTTTCTCATTGTTAATATAATTTCTCATGTCTCAATTTAACTTAGTCACAAGTTAGATGAAATAAAAATGGGATGAAATCTCACATTCTTAGAAATACTTTCCGTACTTTTAAAAAATAATCACCTACTTTCTCATTTCTCATATAATATATCTCAATGCTAATGCAATTGTTCCCATTCATAATACACAACAACATTTTTTCATTACACCTCCTCACCTCATCCCAATCCCCTACAAATCTCATTCCATTGGATGCTCACAAACTGGCACTAAGATTAGGCCAAAACTTCGGAGTCCCGTCAATTCTTTATCAATCAGGGCCTAAGAAGTTTGGCCTTTATATGCGTATGGATCATGTATCCATTGCCTCGTATCGAACGAATATGCTCACACCATCATCCATCATTAAACCACGAAAAAAATATGAAACCATATCAAGGGATAATGTGGTTACAAATCAAAGTTTAGGTTCTCAATCATATCCCAACCTCATTACTGTTACATCAAGTTAAGATTATCAATTGAAAAGGAAAAAAAAAAAAATTTTCTTTTTGATATTTTATGCACTTTTGGTCATGGGTATGCAAGGATATACAGATTGACCATGGAAATTAGGCAACGATTGTAAGGACGGCAAAACGTCTCTTCTTCGGTGGTGACTGATGACCATAAAATAAAATGCTCAGGCAGAAGGAAGCATTCAATACAAGTATATAACAGGGTTTGCTCTGTTACTCAAGGAGCATGCAATTCCATTAGAAGGTATGCAGCATCTTGCGAAACTAAAGCCTGCCTGATTAGCCAAACGAGCGCGGCTCGTTTGGTCAACGGACGAGGAACGAGAATTTCGTTCCCACCCGTCGCGTGTTCGAATCCCGCGTGGAATTTCGAACCAAACATTCACGTAGAGGCATGTGTTGATCCTCCTTGTTCGGTTGGGAGCTGATGGTCTCCCCATTTGATATTTGAAAACTTGTTGTCTCTCTTTGAAAATATTGTTAGAATTATCTCAGAACTTTGAATATGATATGAGTTGAGATAGGTTGTAAATATACTCCAATAAAAAAAAAAAAGCCTGCCTGATTGGTTATCTGGAAATGACAAGAAAAGCAATAATGTCAAGAAAAATTAAATGGGAAATATAATACAGTTGACGATAATTGAGAATAGAGATTCAAAAAATGTATAGAACAGGACCAGCGGATTTCTAGCTCTATGAATGAGAACCCGATGCTTGAATTGAGTTCGCATCTAGCCCGTGTGCGTTTGCAGATTAGTTAACCACACAACAGAAATCACATTTTTGGAACTCTACCCATATATCCGATCACCCAAGTCGAACTCAAGCAGCAGTGTGTCATGCCATCGACATGCCTCTTCTTCCCTGATGAATTTGCTGCTTCAGATGTAAGAAGACTCTGTTTTTATGCCACATCCATCGAAGACTGCTGCAGAACTTCATTTGGGTTTTGCTTGCATAGCACAGACGAAGCAACATGGGAATTAGATCAAAAAAATAGGCCATCTGCCTGAGATTTTCATGACGCTGCCCAAGGGAAGAGCAGCCAAGAAGTTTCTTTTTCTTTTTTTTCTTTTTTTTTCTCTCTCCCTAAATGTTGCAGATTGCTATGGCACCCACCACAAGTTGATTGAACAGACAAATTACAGGGGACATCTTGAACAAGCAATGGGTACACGACCTAAACACTGGATCGACAAAAGGCAGACGTTAAGGGCTGGGAGGAGCTCATCCTAATACAATGCAACCATAGGAGGATCATCAAGGCGTTGGGTGTCGAATGAATAGCACTTTTGTGGCGATGGAATTGGATGATCTGCTACCTCCAACACATCTTCCTCAGCCTGCTCCTCATACTCTTCTGATGGGCAACTCATTGGATTATCAGCTTCCTCTGAGATGATATCTTCGTAACACGTTGGATGATCAGCTTCCTCCAAGACATTGTCTTCCCTGGTCTGCTCCTCATATTCTTCTGACAGGTGACTCGTTGGATTGTTGGCTTCCTCAGGAACAATTTCTCTGGCCTGCCTCTCGTACTCTTCTGACTGATAACTCATTGGAATGTCAGCTTCCTCCGAGAAAACATCTTCCCTGGCCTGCCCCTCGTACTCTTCTGACATGTAACTGGTTGGCTGATTAGCTTCCTCCAAAACTGTTTCCCCGGCCTGATCCTCGTACTCTTCCGAAAGGTAACTTGTCGGATCATCAGTTTCCTCCAAAAAATCATCTTCCCTGTCCTGCCCCGTCTCCTCTTTGGACAGGTTACTCACGAATGCTTGTAGAGCTTCCCGCATCCAATCGTAGCGGCAGAGCTTGGATGCCTCACTTATGTCTAACTGATACAAGTTTAGAAAACAGACAATCATTGTAAAATTCTTGGAAAGCAAGACAAGATTGGCAAAGATTAGGACAATAGAGTAGAAAATCCCTCAAGGGAAATCCACACTGGTATACCATGTGGTTTTTTCCTTGTATATGGGCATCAACAACACAAAATGATATTCAATGAAGATACATTGACGAATACCCACCCATCTCCTTTCATGGCTAGATTTCTCTGCCCAGAGCTCATATTCCTTTGTCACCTGAAGCGCAAACATGACACCTCTACAGTATCCTTCCATTCCACAGCAGCTTTGACTGCTTTTGCTTCTGAACTCCCAGGCACCGAGCTCCTTACTCTGTACATCAGTTGATAGCATCAGGAAAGAATGTTAACATGGAACTCTTAAAGGTCGATTCCCTTTTTCAGAATCTTACTGCCTTTGTCTAGCATCTTTATTGAACAACCCTGTCGTTGCATATTAACCCATGACCAAAAGATCCTAAGGATTACAAAATAATAATACAAGGATCCATTCGTATGGACCTATTATCATTTACTTCCAGCCTATTTCGCCCGCTAATAATTAAGGATTACAAAATAATAATACAAATATCCATTGGGATGGACCTATTATCATTCAGTTCCAGCCTAGTTAGCCCACTGATCAAAAAACAATGTTAACTTCAGTGACATGTCAAACAAATAAAAAGGGACTTTAACACAAGCCCTTGTCACTAAAATGCAAGTAGGAAAGAAATATTACGTCAGAAGAGAAAATTGAATGTCACCAAAATGTACACTGGTAAGAAATATTATGTCAGCAGAGAACTTAATGTCACCAAAATGCACACAGAGAAATTGGACCTACGTCTAATATTCCTTCCACTCCAGCCTCCTCTAATGCTTCACGGCAGGCAGCTTCCTCCACAGTTTCATCATCCTCCCAACCACCCTGATAAAATGGAATAAGTCTTAAGATTTCGATCTCCAAATTGACCAAGTTGAGGGGTCCTAACACTTTTTTGATTCAGTACCAGAACAAAGGGAATAATAAATATGCATATTTCTTGATTAAATTGCAGCAAAAAGTGAAAAAGAAGACAAATACCTTTGGAAAAACAAGGTCATGACGATCAGGTGAAGAAATCATAAGAACTTCCAACCTATTTTCTAAATTATCAATGCAATTGTCTCCATTTTCTTTCCACCGGTAAGGAATGCATCTATATCATGGGAAGGAAAAAATAAGGTAAGAGAACTTGTTAAGACTGTTATAGAATGATAATGGAATCAAAACTAGCAAACAACAGAAAGGACTACAAGTTCTTTGAGTAGCCAAGCAGAACGTTTTTAGTCATCCATGCAGCCAAAACCATTAGTAACCCAGAAGATTGCCATCCGTAAGAATTAAGTAATATAGAAGTCTAAAACAAGCTAAAGCATTACTGTTGTTATAACTCATTAAATTCTTTGATTTCCCAAAGCAACATAAGTCAAGCTTTAATTGTTGGAATTTACACCTTTAAACAGCTTTTTTGTCTCAATCAGCTCATAGGCTGTTTCATGGAAAACCATACTGATTAAACATTGCTGTCTGATAATAATAATAATAATCGGTCTGATAATAACAATAACAATAATAATAATAATAATTTCGTGCTTGAGGATGGCTATAATCATCTGTCAGGAAAGACTTCGAATTCAGAAGCCACCAGCAAACATAGCAGGGACAAGTACAACAAACCATGACTTCACATGCTTTTTCTTTTTTCTGTTTTTCTTTTTTTTCTTTTTTTTTTCGGAGTTTTTGGAACTTATCATGAAGACATGAACAACCACTTCTTGGCCAGATTGGTTGGCATTGCTTTGCTTGGACAATATTTTAAACTAGATAATGAAGGATTACCCAAATGCATTGCAGCACCAAAAATCATCTCTTTATTGCCAAAGTCAACAATCTTCGCACTGCAAAATTCACTTGCATGTAAATCTTTTCACCACAATTATGGTCAAAAGGCTTCCTTTTATGTTTAAAGTTTAAAGTAATCAGCTTTTAGAAAACCAATTCATTAATCACTTTTGATATTATGCATTTACAAATCTAATTCAATTCAATAATCATTCCTGATCTTGCCTATTTAGCCAAGATTCGGAAAATAGTATCCTTGGATGCCTCGTTCATTTAGACAATTTCAATGGATGCATACTGAGTTTCAAATAGACAATTTTTTAACTGATTTTATTAACCAAAAGATAATATTTTGAACCTCAGGTAAACATATAATGTCAAAAATTGATTAATGCATTAATTTTAAAAAGCCATTTTTTCAAAACGTGAAATGAATTTATGTCATCACTTCTCTCAGGAAAAATACTTCAGTTTTAACACTCTAACAACATCCCCAGCTAGAAAGAGTTAGACGAAGGTAGAAACTACTACCAGTCTGTAACCATTGCACAATTGCCGTTCTCTGTGGTCATATGAACTGACAGCTTCCCTACAGCCTATCATGTTGGGCCTCCATCTTGGGCCCACCCAGAATGAGCTCCAAAATGCATGGTAAAAATTGGGTTTGTGAAAGAGATATTTAAGCCCAAAAAAACATTTGGAGTGTTATGGGTGTATTCCATGTAATCTACAGTGTCCATTAGCCTGTTTGAAAACACAATTGATGGGCCTGATCCCTGCATTAGTTATATCCAAATTACTTCTATTACTACAAATTAAACATTAAACAACGCCAATTATTGTTAAGCATGATAACAAAATAGAAATGCTTTCAATCATCCCAAAACGCACTGAAAATTGAAGCCTAGCAAAAATGAATGAAAAGATTCCCGACTAATAAATTCAGATGATTTCAAAGACAAGCTTTTCTCAAGCACACATTCAGTCATCAGCTATTCTGACTTCTATCAAGCATGTGCTAGGAAAGGCTAGGAATCAATAAAGTGCCACATTAGGAGACTAGCAATTCTGAACTCCCTAAAGCACAAATCTACCATTTCAAAGTTGTTAGTACAAAGCATTTCAAAATTATGTATATACCACTCTACCACCTAAGCATGTCAAATATTTTGAACTCTCCACAAAACAGCAAAATGTCTTATACATCCCAGAACATGAAATACCTTGACAAGGAGAAATGCATTTAAGCAAGTTTTGGCTGGGATGCAGTTCAGTTCATCAAAAACCATCAGAACTACCGTGACCAAGGAATGATGTATTGTTGGCTTTTGATTAAAAAAAACCATGCCTGGTAATTAAGATTTTCTGTTAGCCAGTGCTGTCTTAAACAAAAAGTTAATTCCATGACAACTTTGGGGCTTATGGACACTGATCATTCCATCAAATCCGCAAGATTGTTATCGCATTTGAAAGGGTATTTTTAATGCTGAATAGGCCTGCATAATGCAACTGGTATTTTCCAAGTAAGAATGTCCAATCAAACGTTAAGTTTTTGTCCTTTGGCAACTAGAGAAGTGACAATCTTTAACTTGGTGAAACCAAATCCTCATTTTCTCATAATATAATGCAAAATAAGTTTGATACGACATGCAACCAACGCCAATGGTGTCGTGGTCAGCGTCCCAGGCCTGTCAGCCCAAGGTCCCAGATTTGAGCCTAGGCAGCTTCCATCCCAGGTCTCAAACCTTGGGACTAGATCAAAAAATAAATAAATAAATAAATGACATGATGGAGATGGATTTCCTATGCATCTCCATGCAAGTTATCTAAAAAAGATTCAATAAATACTTAAACATCACAACTTTAGAGAACCCATTGTGTGGAGGATCAGGACAAAATAGAGTCTCCAGTCAAGCAGAAGGTCAGGAAAAAATATACTCCCCAACCATAATGCTGCTCAAATTATTTTCCTAGACTTCAGTAATTCAGGTCACACAATGGTAAGATCGAAAAGACAGATCAGATGAAATATCACAATTTTAAGTGATCGTGACAATAAGACTTGTGACTTAGAATGACAGAATGACAAGTTAGTCAACTGTACGTTTTCAATTGCGAATAATCCATGAAATTGTGTGGCTATAATGACTTCTGCCAGGAGGTATCCTCCAGGCATATCCCAACAACAACGAAGCCCATGAGATCAAGGGTCTACGAGAAGTAAAAAAGTTCACCGCATGCAAATTCACCCAAAGCACAGAAAAAGTACCTTTTAACTTTCTTTTTAACAGAAAAAAAATCAGTACTTCTTTTGAAGGAAACAATAAAGATCATAAAAAGAATGGACCCAAGAAGAAGGCATCATAAACTCTACCTGCAGAACTCACAACCATCTACCCCTTTTTTGAGGTGAAGATGATCAAAATGCACTACAACCAAAAGAACTCAAAAAGGATAGCCAATTCAAAAAGAAGGCAGTAAAAGGAAAATATAACAAAGAAAGACTTATTGGGTGGGTTTGGTAAACCCAAAAAAAAAAATTACACAACCTTATCAAACACTATTCCCGTGTACTATCCAACTTTTCAATCACTTTTACCCATCTTTTATTTTATTTTATAATTATTTCTATACATTCTTTCGTACAATTATCCTTCATTATTAATCACTGCCCCTATCTTATTACACCACTCCCCACCTTTTCCAAAGTTTTCACTGGCAAACTTTCCCGTTATTCTCCATATTAGCAAACACACCCGCAATTCTTTTGTGGAACTCAACAGCGAACATAAAAAGACTGGGGCCAAGAAAAACGAATATATACTCTATTGCAGAATTCATAGCTATTTACACAACTTTGTGAGGTGAAAATGATAAAAATTACTAAAATCAAAAGATCTAGAAGAAAATAGCCCAGTTCAGGAAGAAACCAGAACAGACTAGAAAGATCAAATGACCAATAAAAAGAGAAAAGGTTAAAACGATGATATCATAACGACGGGGCAACGACATAGTACAAGGACATGTAATGACGGAAGAAGTTACCCAGCAACAAGCCGAAATTCACCCTCGTAGCGCTGCCTTTGTCGACCAGTCCGAGCTAGCATATCCATCATGCTCTACTACACCGTAAAACAAAATAAAATTAATACTCTGTTATTTGGAGGTCGTATTACCCACCAAGAAACAGAAATAATAGTCCCCCATATTTTACATCGAACCTCCATTTTTTGTCAATGTTTTGAACAATTTTTACAAGAAAAGAATTTTTTATAAAAAATAAAAAAGGGAAAAAAATAGCGATCTCTTACATCATCTCACGATTGGGAAACAAAATGGAAATTTTACATGACGCAAGGGATTCTAATTGCGACAAGTGGGTCCCGGGTTTTGACATTTCGGACCAATATTTGGTTGTAATCACACAATACGACGGGCTTTTTACATCACATGGGATTAATGTTGCATTTTTCTTCCCAACCCACTACCATGAGGCGAAAATTACAGGAATCGCAGTGGTGAAGAGATTTTTCTTTCACATTATCCTCATGCAGTACAGGAATAAACAGACCAACGGTCTGGATCACCATTCAATCCACAGCCCACTTTCCGAAACTCGAAATCGGCCGGAAATCTCATGATGCTCTGTAAACCGACAGTAGCAAACAAGACGAAGAAAGAACGAGAGAGAGGAAGAATTACCTTTGGAGGAAACGCAGGAAAATCTCTCTGAGAATCCCGATTCTCCTCTCCCTCGAATCGACGGCCAGATCGCCTGGATTCTTCAACTGACACTGAAGAAGACAAGAAATACGACGGCGAGGTGAGAAAAGCAAAGGAAGGTCGGCAGAAAGCCTAAAAATCGGATCTTTTGGGGAAGCGTTTTGAAAATACCGAGGTATGTGGGGCACTGCTAGCTCGAGCCGATCGACAGGAAGTGCTACCTCCGCCCTCCGGCGGGCATACCAATGCAAAAAAAAAAATTTCTTTTGCGACGGGGCAGAGGAAGAGGAAGAAGAGGAGAGACAGAGACAGAGAGAGCAAGAAGAAACCCTAACCTCAGAAATTGCAGAAGAAGAAAGGAAAAGGTCGGGATTCCGCGGGAGATGTTTCAGGAAGGAAGGCGAGATTTCTGCGGCCGTTGAAACCCGAGATTTGAAATGAACGGGGACAGAGAACGAGGTGGGAGCCTGGGAGGGAGGACAGTTTTATACATATTTTTTTTAATCTTTATCCAATTTTTAGACAACCCTTCAACTTTTCTATATTTACTAACTACTTTATCCATTTTTCTCAACTCAACATTTACCCGCCATAAAAGTATTGAGTCCTACTATAAAACTTCACTTTTTTATCACCTTGACTATGAGCCTCACACATATGCAATCTCTTCTCTAACTAGATAATATATTATATTTAGTAGTATTTATATTGTCAGAATTACACATAGTAATGCTTAGTCATTGATAAAAAAAATCATATTATTTATGGAGTATCTTGTGCATGCCTTAGTTTATAAATATATAAAATTAATATAATAAATAATTTAGTACTAAATACTAATTTTTAAATTATATTTTTAATATCTAAATTAACTAAAATATTTATAATATGTAGATAAATGATTCTATAATATATTATTAGATTACCGTGCATATTTCAATAGATTTAAGAATTTTTCATAATTTACATACTTATTTTTTAACAATTATAAATATATTTTTAGGCAAATGTGTGTACATTCATTTTTTTTATTTGCATGAAGCCTATCTTCAAACTAAACAAATGATGAATAAAATTTGCTTTAGTTTGATAGAAAAAAGAAATGATGAAATACTCGTAATGAGCATATATCTATGCAAACTTTTTTAAAATATAAACCATTTATTTTATCATGTTATCAAAAGTATTTTCATTAAAAATTTATATTTTACCAAAAAATCTTTGACGAGAGAATTCATGTTTGTTGAATTTTTTTAAAACTGTATAACAGATAGATATATAGAACTTTTCAATACATATATTTTTTGAAATCATGAGTACACAAGAAAAAAGCGACAAATTATTTAAATTTGGAAAAATAAAAATAAAAATACTTCAAAATTTTAAATAAAAAGATGAAGTGAAGCTCCGGTGTGCTGAATCATTAGCGTAGAAAATGCTCAATTAATTTCCATGCCTAGTAATATTTTGGTTTAGTTTGTATTTTAGAAGTCCAAATTATACTTAAGATTAGCCATTACTCAATAAATTAGAAGACGCAAATAAAAGCACCTCTTTTGTTAATAAAAGCATTTTTGTTAACACTTTCATCAACTTGCTAATAAAAGCATTTTGGCTAATGCACGTGTCTTGTTGGATGTAATTAGAAAAGGCATGATAAAAATACACCTCTTTTGTCCCCTTGCCTACTTATTTTTGGTTTGGCATTGTTAAATTTACACCTCTAAAGATAGAATTAAAATATTTACTTAAGTTAAAAAAAAATATGGCCCAAATAACGGATGGAACGCTAAATTAAATATCTGGAAAAATAATATTTTTTTATTTACAAAAAATGTCTATTAAAATACACAAAAGTTTTTGGCACGCCGATGGACGGTCCGGATTGCTTCGTCGCCCTCTCCCGCTTCCCTGTCCGTACATGCGTTTTGCGGCTCTGAGAAACCAGAAGTCAAAGGATGGTCATTTCTTTTAGATATTCATCATCTGCTCTGAGGTGCACGCAACACAAGTGCAAATCGAATCTGGCCCATCTTGAGAAGAATCAGAACCGTCCAATGGATGAAGCACATGAGTTTAAAATACGTATGTTGCGCGTGAGTTTCCTAAAAGAATTATTCCAATCGAAGCCGCGTGGTCAAGTGCATATTTTTGAACAACAGCATCTTTTCCAATTCAAGTAGATGCGTCCGTGAAGGGCTCTATCTCGCTGAATGGGTCTTCCTCTTGGCAACGGCCGACTTATACACTTTGGCGTACTAAGTAGAAATTCGCGAGGACCACTCTCGATTTTTATTCTAAAGGTTGCTTTTTCTTTTTTTTTTCTTTAGTAGTTATAAAATTTCTGGATAAAAAATTTTTAGTATAAAAGTTGTTCAATTAAAAAATGATATAATACGTGAGAGATAATGATGAGGAATGAATAGAGAGAATAAAGTTAAAATAAATTGGTTAGTTGTATGTACAGTTATGTAAAAATAATTGAAAAGTATTATAATTATATAGGAAAATATAAAGAAATAATTAAAAAATAAAATAATTACAAAAAGTGAAAAGTTTTAACTAACATCTTTTGCTATTTGCCAAACACACCTTAATATTGCAAAGATGTCTGGATAGTGGATGATGAATATCTAAAAGATGTCAAAAGATGGTCATTTCTTTTGAATTAGTTTTTTTATATTTTATTATATAACTATCTTATTTTTCAATTATTTATGCACAACTATTTATATAGTTAACATATTTATTTTAACTTTATTCTTTTTACTTTTTATGATTAATCATGTTATATCATATCATTTTCTTTTAATTCAAAATTTTTCTTGCAAAAATTTTGTTAATTCTCAAATACAACTTATATGATAAAAATAAAAGTATGAGAAAATATGATGAGATACTTATATAGGAAATTGTGAATAAATGATTGAAGAAATAAAATAAAATTGGAAGAAAATTTTAAGGGGTGTTTATTAATATCAATCATTTTTCAAACTAACTTTTACTCTCTATAATTACCTTATTTTTTAATTAATTTTTCACTTCTTTTTGTACAATTAACCTACTTTTTAATCATTTCTACACAACTACCTATACATCTAACATATTTATTTTAACTTTATTCTTTTTATTCTTTATCATTCCTCCTATCGTATCACATCATTTTCTTCAATTTCAAAGACTTTAACATTAAAAAAATTTTATCACAAGTTTATTCACTTCCTAAACATGCTAATGAAAATTTTTTGAAGTGTTTTCAAGAAGTACACTGAAACAATTTTTTTAAGTAGATATGGTACTTTATTAAAAAATCATTTATGTAACAAAAAAGTTTTTAAAACAAGAAAGATAATAATATTTTACGACAAGTATATTAATTTAGAATAAAATAAATAGGATAGTTGTATGTAAAGATGCAAAGAGTTATTATTGTAAAGTAAGGCACATATTAAAAAAGTTATGAAATGGTTACCAAATGCACCCTACTCTCAGAAAAAATGAGATTTTTACTGATCATCGTTTATGGCAAGTCCTTGCAACTTGTGCGCTGTAACGTTCCGTTTTACAAATGGCCTCCGTTATTGACCTTGATCTTGTCTTTTCGAAATAACAAGCCTTTTCACTCTTGTTCATAGAAAAATCCGAGGCCCATACGCCCAAAAAATAATTTTATTTCTTATAAACATGGTGGCTCCACTAGATTTTGCTCTCTGGCAAATTTATAAATTTTCGCAGTTTATTTGATAAGAAAAAAGGCATGCGGCTCTTTTTGCTAATTTTCAAAAATTTTAAAATAGTAAACAAAGTTTAAAATTTTCAAATTTCATAGAGGGCAAGATGCACGCAAAAATATACACATTTAAGGTAAGTTTGGCTATATATTAAACTTTTTATATCAAAACTTTTTATATTCATCTTTTCATTATCTTCTTATATAACTATCTTATTTTTCAATTATTTCTAGATAACTCTCTACACAACTAAAGTATTTATTTTAACCTTATTCTCCTTTCTTATATTATATCACATCATTTTCTTTCATTTTAAAAACTTTTATACTAAAAAATTTTTAGATGTATTTATTTATACCCGAAAACTATTCAAACTAAAATTTTTCAATCTAAAAGTTTTCTTTTTTCATAGTTACCTCAATTAATTTGTCATATTTTTATACAACTATCCTATTTTTTAAATTCTTTCTTTACAATTTTTTATAATTACCATATTTTTCAATCATTACTTCTATCATTTCATATCATATTATATCATTTTCTCTTATTAAAAAAAAATTTACATCAAAAAATTCTCCTACAAATTTTTTCACTTTCCAAACACACCCACATCATCTAAAAGTTTATTGCCTTTCAAACAATTAAAAAAATGTTAGTGCTACTATGCAGCCAAAAAACAAAAAAAAATTATTTCCAATGTCAATCGGACATGCCCATCCATGAAATAAATGTGCAATTATTGCTGTCAAATTCATTTTGGTGGCCATTATTTGGTAACTATAATAAGTTCTTTACAACTAATTGCAAAATGATAAAAAAACAATTATGGAGTATTTGGTAACGTATAAAACTTTTCATTCTTTATAACTATCATATATTTAATTATTTTTTTATTTCTTTTTATGTAACTGCTCTACTTTTCAATTATTTCTACACAACTACCGATACATCTAATCTATTTATTTTAACTTTATTCTCATTACTACTATCATATCACATCATTTTATCACATTTCAAAAACTTTTAAATAAAAAATTTTTATATAAAAAATTTTTCTTCAAAAGTTTTATTACTTCTCAAATACATCAATGATTCATCGATTTAATAGAGACTCTCCACTGGGCATTTGGCAACCAAATAGTATTTTGGTTGTGATATTAACATTTAGCAACAAAATTATGATTAAGAAAATTCCTCTGATGTTAATCCTTGAAAAATTATCATATATATAAATGTACAAGACGAATTGGTGATTGCTTAACAAGTTCATTTGTGGGATCATTTGCAAAGTCAGTAATTAAACATATAATCAATAGTTAGACTGAAATCGTAAGTTTTTTTTTTTATGAACGGAAACGACCCTATCCCTGTCCCCTTACAATATGGAAGGGACTCGGGATTGAGTGATCTAAGATTTCATTACCAAAAAACTTGTCTGTATAAATTTTTCCCAAAATGGCTTGGGAGGTTACCCCACCAAGTTTGGTGATCTAACACAGAAAAAGACATCAAATCTGCTAAGGCATGGGTAACAGCATTTCCCTACCTTAATACATGATGAACTGATATATGGGGAGACATGGATAGCAAAGACTTAATCTCCTCAATGAGAATCCCAACCAAAGCACAAATCGGTCCCTCATTTGCCAAAAAGTTACACAAAACGAGAGAATCAGTCTCAATCAGTATGTTCCTGAACGCAAGTTGGAACATATCGCTGTACTTTATAATGTTTATTAATATTATTGAATAAGGTGACAAAAATCACGTATATTGATAGTACTTAAAGACTTAATAAATGCATACTTTTCTATCAATAAATAAATAACTACATGCCTACATATGAAATTGCTCTCAATTTAATTATAATCCGACAAAATATCCCCTTAAAAATGATTTTTGCTGATGTAATTAAGTAAATATTAAGAAACATAATTAGAGTGTTAACTGATTGGATCAACTTGCCAACCCATTTAGAAACGGATTATGATTTAATTTTATCATCTTTACTAATCATTATTACCTCTATCATATCATATCATTTGACAACTTTTACTAGTGAAAATTTTTCATCAAATATTTTATCCATTCCCAAACACACCCTAAATGGGTTTTAACCGATCAACCCGCCCACTTATTTACTTTAGTAAACAGTTAATTCCTGATCGTTTTTAACCCGTTAACCTAGTCAATGACCTATGTAATCTGCTTAATCCAGATGCAACTTGTATGTATAGATATTTGTTTAAACTTTTTATATTGAGCAGAATTTTATTTTTTAATATATATTCTACCTAATTAATAAAAATTATTATTGTTAAATGTACATTGTTCAATGTTTGCTTCTAAGCTGTTTGGACCTTTTTAGGGATGTGTTATTTATTTTATTTCATATAGTTGATTAAAAATTAGTTTATTTTCAAATTATTTACAATCTGTAACTGGTTAAAATAGATGGGTTACAATTAGATTAGGGTTCAGGTTTTGTTAATAAGTTAATAAAGGATTAGAGTTGAGATTTTATTGATTGACTAGAAATTAATGGACAACTTAAATATTCTTCAAAGCATCATAGTTTATAAAAATCATGAGGTTATAACGAAGTGAAATCTAATTATGAAACGGAAAAAAATGGTGTTTGTATATTAGGTTGTTTGTAAAGAAGAAAAATAAAATTTCCACCCCATTTTTTTCGACTACCTTTACACCCAATTTTTCATACCAATTATATTTTTCAATTGTTTCTTCCCATATTTTCAAATAAATATTCTATTTATTTTAACTTTATTTTCTTCAACACTAATCGTTACCTTATATTTCAAAAATTTTTCCATCAAAAGTTCTCTGAATTGTTTCTACATCCCAACCACAAATTATAAATACTAGGTGTGTTTGGCTAAACCTACATTTCAAACTACAACATTTTAGGATGTATTTGAGAAATGATAAAACTTTTGGATGAAAAGTTTTAAATATAAAAGTTATTAAATTGATAAAAAATAATATGATATGACAGAGATAATGATGAGAAGTAAAGGGAACAAAATTAAAATAGATGAGTTAGTTGTATAAGTAATTATCTAGAAATAATAAAAAAGTAGGATATTTTGTATACGAAGATAAGAATAAATAATTAAAAATAAGATAGTTGTATAGAAGAATAAAAAATTTTAAATTGAAAAGTTCTAAGTGAAAAGCTTTACTTATTATCAAACACTCTCTTAATTTAAAATTTTTCACTTTTTACAACTACTCTTTTTAAAGTATTTTTACATCTTACAGCATGACTATCATTTCTAAACAACTACTCATATAATTAACATATCTATTTAAAATTTTTCTTTTTACTCTTTATCATTACCCTTATTATATCACATTATTTTTCAATTTAAAAACCTTTACGGGTGTATTTGGAAAGTGAAAAGTTTTATATATGAAAATTTTTAAATAAAGGAAAAATGTGTAATATAATAGAGGTAATAATGAAAAGTAAAGAGAATAAAGTTAAAATGGATAGGTTAGATGTATAAATAGTTGTATAGAAATAATTAAAAAGTAAGTTAATTGTATGAGAAGAAGTGAAAATAATAAAAAATAAAATAATTACAAAAAGTTAAAAATTTAAGTTTAAAATATTTTTGGTATAAAACAAACAAACAAACAAAAATTTATCACTTTTTTTATTCATATAGTACATCATCTGAACTGATACTACATTTAAACTCCTAAGATAATCTTACAACCTTACAACTTACTAAAAATATTCTACACACTTTCTTATAATTTAGTACTTACAATGCTCTATAAAGTTCTTACTAATATTCCTATTTTTCTTTCTATCCCAACCTGGAGAACGCTATCACAGAAGATGAAGATGGGAAGAACAACGCCACTACCCTATGCTGCCTAAAATCAAACCTCCATATTACTGAAAATCATGCTTCAAAATGCCGCTATTGCTGTCGAATTGCAGTCCTCAACACATTCGAGGAAACGCAGTTACCACCTGGGCAAACCGGAGCGTAATCCTATGCACCCGGGTGCATTGAGGCTTAATGCACCCGGGTGCACTGCACTTATTTTTTTTGTTTTTTTTTTAAAATTTTCTTACAAAACAGTTAATCTAAGCATATTTAACATACCTGTCAATTTTTAATATTTTTGGATATTTTTAGGTACTGAAAATGCCACTGATTTTTAAAAATCT
Organism: Annona cherimola; assembly: GCA_030490835.1. Taxonomy (NCBI): domain Eukaryota; kingdom Viridiplantae; phylum Streptophyta; class Magnoliopsida; order Magnoliales; family Annonaceae; genus Annona; species Annona cherimola. Next base: position 82,982,491 of record CM059975.1, on the reverse strand, counting down.
AAAAAAAATACCTAAAAATATCCAAAAATTATAAAAATTGATATATATGTTAAATAACCCTAGATTAACAACTTCATAAAAAAAATTTTAAAAAAAATAAAAAAAATAGGTGCATAGGATTACGCTCCGGGCAAACCCTCATGCCAGTTTCATGACTCTTTAAGCATACCCACTATCAATAGGATGCATGAAAACCTGATGATGAGCTAGGAAGAAGGTGACTTGATTGATGTGGACAAGTGATAAATTACGAAGATGGTTGCACATGTGTGCAATTAATGAAATTCGTGCGTTCCATGGATGGAAAGATGACTGCAGTAGTGGAGATAGATCTGGCGCTGAGCAGGCTTCTACCGCCAAAATTGATAACGACGCGAACGCATGGATGCATTTGGCCCCACACGCTCCAGCCTCTTTCCAGGAAGCCAGGAAAATGCGCAGAAAATCATGACAACATCCCCGTGAGCGTGCTGCGCGTAGAATCGGAATATATATATAAGGAAGTTTAATTAAACAATTATAAATTGGTATTATTGATCGAGGGATACATTCGGGTCCACCATATCGCACCACACTTCAGGCGCATCATGATTAACAGGCATGATTGTTTTAGACGGCTCTGAAATTAGGGGCATCTCAGGCTCAAAAAATATATTTTTATTTTTAAAATTTCCTACGGAAATGTTAATCTAGATATATTTAATTTATAAATCAAGTTTTATTATATAGTTATATTTGGATTGTCAGATATAGGAATATTTTAGTTATTTTAAATTGTTAAAATACGACTAAAATACTTCTGCATTTAAAAATCCAAAATCAATATGTAAACATATTTAAAAATGATAAATTTTGATTTATAGATTAAATATATCTAGACTAACAATTTTATAAATAATTTAAAAAATAAAAAATGTATTCAGGATGGTCTGAAATCACCTCATTTTAGCCACTCTAAAATAATCATTTGCACATGATTAAATGGTGTCCATTTTGATGAAGAAATCAAAATACATTTTCCCTAATTTTTTATGAATATACATTCTTCAAAATACATCACCTGTTGAACGTATATACAACTCTCGGCTTAATTTGATTAAGTGTATTTGTCGATTCACATTTATATTATGAATTTCGATTAGTAATTAAGAAGAATTTGAGTGTTTAAGATGCTTTAAATCATAGTTTGATTGATTTAGCCTTATAAAGCATAAAACCCTCACGATTGACTAATTTGTATAATGCAAAAGGAATACATGCAATTTTGGTATACAACATAGACAAATTGATAAGCGCCGATGAAAGCAGGAGTAAATTGCAAATTAAAGACTCAAATTTGAAGCAAAACTGCATTTCAAGAAAGGCACACACGCAGTTACTGTTCATGCGCACTATTCACATTACTATTCATGTGTCATTCCCAATCCGTTTTAGACTATGTGCGCAAGTTGTCTCTTAGAACCCTATAGAAACACCTCCTAAAAATGTCCTAGAGCATCTAAGAATGTCCTGGGAACTTAGGTTGAGGCCCGAAGAGCGAGAGAATACGTAAAGTACGAGGCAATAAGAGATGCAGAGAGTTGCTTGAGGCAGTTGAGACACCATCGGGGCTTTCAATCAATAAACTTTTCTTTTTTTTCTTCTATTTTGATTTAGGGTGTGTTTAGGAATGAATAAAACTTTTAATGAAAAGTTGTAGAAAGTAGAAGTTGTCAAATAATGTGATATGATATGGATAATAATGAGGAATAAATAGAATAAAGTTGAAATAGATAAGTTAGTTGTGTTGGTAGTTGTGTAGAAATGATTGAAGAGTATGGTAGTTGTATAGAAAAATGTGAAGAAATGATTAAAAAATAGGGTAGTGGTTGAGAGTGAAAAGTTTTAGATTGAAAAGTTTTAACTTGAAAACTTTTATGGATTACCAAATAACCCCTTAGTTGTCTTGTTTATGATGGACTTTGAATGCAATATTATTTTATATTTGATTTTAAACATGCTAGACTAAACCCTTAATCTATATTTAGGATGTAGCATACATATAATGTAGCGGATATTGTGCTTTGATTTATTTATGACTAATACTGTATTTTAATTTAATATCTTGTGATTTAATACTTACTTTGTGTGAAGGCCTACACTTTGGCAATGACTCTCATATATTAAGTGATGGAACCAAAAGATGAAAGTCTAATATACGAAAATCAAAATATTAAACCTGAAAATTTAAGACCATAAGAATAGTCATGATGACCTTGAAGAATTTCGTGAACTTTCGCAGAGCTTAATAGATTCTAATTTAGTTAATCTCATGAGAATAGGTGGTTAAGAAGATTAGGATACGCCTTGTAGGTTTCGAGAGAAGGTACAAAGATAATTTATGGATAATTATCCTTTAATACATAATATTTGAATTAAATAAACACTCCATATATCCGTTGTAGAAGACGTATGTGAAATCCTAGATTTTAGGTGCTTTCAATCTTGTGATTTCTAATCCCTATTCTACGTCCTACATATCAACTTTTTTTTATTCTTTCTTCTCTTTATCTTATTTGGTTATAAAGTATTTAGATCCGACGTCTTAAGTCCCGAATTCCCTGTGAATCGATATTTATATACTACAATCTACGACCCGTGCACTTATGGTAAGATTGTTAACAATAGCCAAATTAAAATTTTGAATGCAAAAAGTTGACCATGTCATTTCTTGTAGTGTTTTGATATTTCAAAGTCATCTACAACCGACAAAAAAGGAAAATATGTTAATTAAAATATAAAATACATCGTTGAAGATCATGATCCAAAAGTTTATGTATGAAACTTAATAGTACATATGACATTAATTAAAGGTAAAAAGAATAAAAATAAAATATACAAAAAAGTACAGAAAGATTTGAAAATAACTGAAATATATAAATACAAATAGAAGAAGTGCAAATGATATAAAAAGTGTGTAGGATGGAGTTAGGTTCTTTTTCCCAGCCAGACGCGAAACAGACAATGAGTATATTTAATTCTAGGCCGTAAGAATGAATTTATAAGTTTCTTATGATGTTTATTTTTAATAATCCAAATAATTCATGTATATTTTTACTACATAGAAGAGATTTCATGAAACTACTTTCATTTTTGAGATATTGATAATTAATATAAAATCCAATCAATTCACTGTATTTAACATCATTTCTTTATTTAAAAAACCAAATTTTATCCAAATCTAATATACACATAGGCCACATTTGTTCAAAAATAGGTATATCCATGTGTAAATTAGAAAAAATGCTTAAATCTATTCATATATATTGGAATATGTTAACACTTTATAAAATTATTTATTTATACAATAGTAAATTTCAAATGGTTTAGATGTTAAAGATACTATTTAAAAATTGATATATAGCTTAAATTATTTTATTATGTTGATTTTATACCGTAATACTAGACAAATAAAATGATTGTCATGATAATATAAATGATGTTAAATATAATAAACAAAGAATATTTTTCATCAATAATCTAAATGTACATTGAGGTTTTTGTAAAAGAGGAGTTTCAAGAAGCATCCTCGGATCATTTGTATGGTTTAAAAGTACTAATATTAAGGCCTGTATTCATGATCTTTCATCTTGTACGGAGGAGGTTCATGCTAAGATGAAGGCCTGAATGATTCTTTTCCATCGGGTGACTTGCAACGAAAGGAAGCGGTGTCGGAGAAAATCTTCTCTTCTGCATTAGGTCTGCGCAGCATTCCATAAAAAATATATATTTACATATTCAATCTTCCGTACCTATTAGCATTATTGAATTTTTAACTATTCAGCCAACTTTTTAAATATGACTTCCCCATTTTAATCATTTTTACATTTCTCTATATAATTACCTATCTTTTTTACTTTGTTCTTTTTTTGTCTTAATCATTACACTTACGACATCACACCATTCTCTTAAAATTTCAAGAAAAAGTTCTCAAAATATTTTCTTACTTTCTTTTACATGCAATACAACAAATTTTCAATGTAGCAATAAATTTTGCTGCATATAACATGAATTTATATGTGTTTCGAAGTCATATGGTTGTACATAACATGAATTTATGTGCATTTGATGTAATTTGGCTATAAACAAACTAATCGAATATATATACAGAAAATATTCCAGTGCATGCGATTACAACGTGCAGTCCATGTACTGTGAGCCCCACATGATCATGAATAGGAAATTCACCCTGCCCATTATATTTAAAATTATTCACTTTATTAGCATACCAATTTTCATCTAAATCCAACATGTGTGTGATCCTTATCTTAAAATGGTGCAAAATCAACGTAATAAAATAGTTTAATGTAAATATCAAGTTTAAAGTGATATTTTGAACATCTAAACCGTCTAAAGTATTATTTTTATAAATAAATAATTGTATAAAGTTTCATTACAATCTAATATGTGTGGGGCCCATTTTACAACAGATTGCACATGAATGTATCTCTCTCTATATATTATATATAAGAAATATTCATGGGCAATCTCACTGCACCACAGTTACGGTACAGTTACCTCAAAATGGGACCTTCATGATCATAAAATTATAATCTAATCCACTAATTATATTTAAAATTATGTATTTTATTACCATACTAATTTTCATCCCAATTGGATATTTGTATGAACTTCATCTAAAAATAGTACAAAATCAATGTAATAAAATAGTTTGATGTAAATAATAACTTTAAAATTATTTTTTCAACATGTAAACCATTTGCTATAAAATTTACATATGGATAAATGATGATATAAAATATTAATATATTTAAATACATGTAGAGCCTATTTTGGGTCAAATGCATCGTTAATTATGATGCAGCTTCACTGCGGAACCCAATCCTATGCACCTGGGTGCATTGAGGCTGAATGCCACTGATTTTTATTATGCCACTCAATGCCACTCAATGCCACTGAATGCCACTCAATGCACCCGGGTGTACTACACCTATTTTTTTTTATTTTTTTTGAAATTTTTTTCATGAAGCTGTTAATATAGGTTTATTTAACATATGTATTAATTTTTACTATTTTTGGAGATTTTTAGATATTTTTTTTAGATTTTTAAAAATCAGTGGCATTTTTAGTAATTTAAAATTATCAAAAATGCCACTGATTTTTAAAAATCTAAAAAAAATATCTAAAAGTCTCCAAAAATAGTAAAAATTGATACATATGTTAAATAAACCTAGATTAACCATTGTGTAAAAAAAAAAAAATAGGTGTAGTACACCCGGGTGCATTGAGGCTGAATGCACCCGGGTGCATAGGATTGCGTTCCCTTCACTGCACAGGAAATGTTTTTTTTTTCTCTCTCTATATATATAAAACTACACATGAGCCATTGCGTAACAACAAATATAGTCATTTTCAAAAAATATTTTACTTATAATATTACATTCGGCCAAATTTGGCTACAGATACTATCAAAGCTAGTGCTATATATATTTTAATTTGGCTGCATTTACCATATTCGTAACTAAATTTATATTTTTTTTGTAAACACATAGCCATGTGAGGAAAAAAGTAATAGAAGTTTTTGTAAAATACTCACATAATTGACAATCATTACAAGAAAATACATTTTTTTGTAACTCTTCTTAGCAAAGAAAAACCTTTATAGCAAGAAAATGCAAATGAAAAAGAAAAATTTTCTTGCTTTTGATAATACTTTTGTATATAAGATAAATTTTTTTTTTTTTTTTGCTTGTGGTGGAACTTTCACAGGTAAGTAAAAGTTTTCTTTCTTATAATATGTTTTAGCAACCAAATCCAAGCTTCCTTACTTAACTTCAAAAACTATAGACTATTGGCAACTAAAGTTTTTCTTAAGGGTTGTCATATATAATATGTCACAAGTTAGTGGAAACTAATTCGTTCTTTAGAGACTAGATTCTCGTTTGTTGCAAGGAAATTTTCTTTGCTAAAAATCAAAATTTCTATAGTAAGTCCTTTGAAAAAAAAATACTAGTAGACATGCATGGTTAAATACAAAATACAAATATGTCTCTATGATCCCCAAGGATTTTTTTCTCATTTTATTAAAAAAATCTCAAACATTAATTACTAAATTGCAAATATGCTCATACGGTTGAAAATATTCCTAAACACACAACAACGATATTGATTAAATGCCTATACTAGTATGTTTGAATCCACTATAAATCGGTTATAGTTAATCTTCGTGGGCACTTCTATATAACCTTATTTATATGAGTCTTATCTATAAATGTATAAAATCACTGTAATAAAATAATTTAATATTAAATATAAATTTTTAGTAATATTTTTAATATTTAACCCTCTAAAATATCTATACCAAGTGGATAAATGTTCTTATAAAATATTATTATTTTAATACATATGAAAATCCACTTAAAAAAATACATATGGGAATGGATCTAAGCATTTTTCTTAATTTACATACAAATGTACCTATTTTTGAGTAAAAGTGAATATACATATATTGGGTTTGGATGAAGCTTGTTCTCTTAGTTAAACAAACGATGCTAAATACAATGAATGGATTGAATTTTGTATCAATCATTTACAGTTGAATTTGACCAATGTTATTTATCACAAATTAACTATGACCAAAGTGAGCATGTTTGCAAGTTGAGCATCTAACAATTTTCAACAAAATTAATGAAAGCAAACCCTACATGAGCATATTTGATATTGAGTTAAAATCCATAGGGGTATAGAAGAATTTGCAATTCTTATAAACTAATGGTTGTGGTTGTAATCTTAGTCAAACAATGTGAGCAAATTTGCAAAATCCTTCTTTAAAATAAAGTAAATAAAACTATATTGTATGATTATATAATAATTTAAAATAAAGGAAATAAATTTCAGAAAAATGGAAAGACTTTTTTGATGAGAAACAAATAGAATGATTTAAGTATGGATAATTAATATATAACAAAGGAAAATAAATTTTATTTAATAATAAGTTCTTAAATGAGAAGTGCAACCTTAGTGCTTCTGCCAAGATATTTTGTTAGACTTACGTATCCATATATTAAGCCAACCGAGTGGTAGGGGCGTCCGACAACAACCCCCGCCACATGGGCATGTGAGGAACTTTGATCTCCTCTTTAATAATATAAAAAAAAATTTTGATAGTTAATTTATATAGAACATGGCATCCTGATATTATAATAGAGCACATTCACGTCTCATACAATGAAAATAAATTTTTTTGTAAAACCCTACCACTTTGGGGGGGGGATTGTAAACCCTCACAACAGGGAAAAAATCATAAAAACTCCCATACTAAGAAGACTAATATGTAAAAAGTCACCTTATACCTGGTGAACAGAGGACATTGAGCACCTAATGTCTACTAAATATTATGTTACCACTAGCCCACATGGCTGGTGGCAAATAATGTGAGTTAGTATAAAAGAATTTATAAAATTTCATGAGCTTAATATGTGATATGAGATGAAAAAATGTGTAACATTTAAGTAAAGATTCCAATTCGGGCAATAAAAAAATAAATACGCATGGACTAAGACCTCCTCAATAGTACAATGCTTGCCTCTGCAAAACATATTAATTTCTGGCGATCCGTGCAAGTTTAATTACCATCATTTACAGCTCACATGCGACGAGGGAAAAAATGCAAAAACTAGGAGCAATCAAAACAGTCAAGCCGCTGATCCAACGCTGCATGATGAAGGGCTAAGATGTAAATGAGAATGTAGACAATTCCATCTTCTAATTTCGACCGTGAACTTTGTAACCATCGATTGGATGGATGAGATCCTTCAGTATCGGGTGAGATCCACTAGGCATGGTCCAAATTGGATGGTCTTGATTGATGTACACGAGTATCAAATGCCATTGGGGTGTCCACCGCCAAATTTGAAATGGTGATCAATAAACAAAGGAGTTTGCTGTAAGACAAACGTCCGTCTTATTGCCTAAGAAATATAAAATGGGGTGAATGCAACGAGGTCTGGGGTCTCTCTCTCTCTCTCGCACTCGTGTCAAACTCTTACGCTGCTGATGGTTTTTTTTTTTTTTTTTTTGGAAGCCAATTCTAAGAGGTCCAATCCCATGAAATCAATTACATGAATTGGCCACCGGCCTTGTGGCGACTTGTCAGTGGTAACCAGAGGCTGAAATTCAGCACACCTTAGGTTTAATTCTACCCCTTTTGCACGTGGAGTTTTTGTAATTTAGTCTTCCTATAATGGAATTTTTATAATTTAGTCCTGATGATGAGGATTTTAGAATTTCCACTAGCATGGGTGCAGAAAAATTTCTTTCTATGATGTGAGGATAGCAGTGAATGTGCCACATTGTAATATCAAAATGTCATGATGTATAAGGGGCGGTTTGGATTAGGGGCATTAATTTTTATAGTCAACCCGTTAACCCGCTCGTCTAACCCTTTTATAAATGGATCTAAGTTGTGATTTTTAAATAAATGAGTTATGATCCGCAACCCGTTTAATTATGTAATTAAATAAATGGATTAGGGTTGAGATTTTATAACTCATCAACCCGTTTAGTAACTCATTTAGCCAATATAACCTGTTTAACCCGTTTAATTCGTTCAACCCATTTAACTCGCTTAATTCATTAAAGTTATATATATATATACACATATAAACTCTTTGGTTATTTTTCATCTCTAAGTTTTCTTCCAGTCACCTAATTTTTATTTTTTCACTGCTGTCATATTCTATTTTTCCGTTACCGCCTTATTTCTATTTCCCTTATGCTGAAACAACCTCTCGTCTCTTTTTGTGAGGTCATCATCTACTAGAGTCCAGACTTTCAGGTTATTTGTTATACAACCCGTTAATAACCCGTCAACCATTTATTAAATGAGTTGTAAAGCAGTTAGGATCGAGCTTTTTTAAATAGGTTAATAAGTGGATTAGAGTTGAAATATTTTAAATGGATTAGATGCTTCACTCTGTCCAACCCTATCCTTTAACACCATAGCTTAGGGGGCTGTTCGGCATTATGGAAAACTTGTGAAAATATGTAAAAGTTTTCGAAGCTAAGGGTGTGTTTGGTTGGAGGTAAAACTTTTGATGAAAAATTTTTGGAGTAGAAATTGTCAAATCAATAGAAAGTGATGTGATATAATAGGAGTAATGATGATGAGTAAAGAGAATAAAGTTAAAATAGATAGGTTAGTTATACGGGTAGTTGTGTAGAAATGATTGAAAAGTAGGATAGTTTGTGTAGAAAAATATAAAAAAATAATTAAAAAATAGAGTAATTATGAAGAGTGAAAAATTTTAGATTGAAAAATTTTAATTGACACTTTTTTATCTAACAAACACACCCTGAGAGGATTGTATTGAAAGTTGTCATTTCAACTAGTGCTGCATTCAAAATTACCGACTTATGTTTTTTCCTCCGTACAAAACTCATATCGCCCGTACTTGACTACACCAACTACACACAAATTTCAAAGCCAATCGATGCAGCAGTTTGCTATTGCTGGACGATAAATAAATGCACATTATAGTATGCAACATTAGCAAGCATCTATTGATCATATGCAAAACGCATAATTTTCAAGCATCGTTATTTAATTGCCAATAAGTTTTGCATAAAGCCAAACAGCCCCCAGATTAATATAAAACTCGGTGACATTTTTTTATTCCACTGAGACTCCATGCATTAAATGAGTGGGCTGCATTGCTAGCTATTTAAATGCATCTTCGCTTTCTTTATCAAAAAAAAATGCATCTTCGCTTTTGAGTGGATGTTTTGCTTACAGTACTATTATGCAAAACGTGGCAACGTCTGCATGTCAAATGAGTTGGAAGCATGCATTAATTGCTGCTGAAAGCACGGTGACAGACTAGATGAAATGATCAGTGAAAAGTTTTGCATAACAACAAGCGTTTTGGCATTTGCTAAACAGACCCCAAATATAAAAAAAAAAATACATGAATTGGAATTCATGAAAAATTTCCATTGTTTCCCAACTCTAATGATTATATGAAATCCATTTCAATATATCATTCAAAATTATTTTTATTTGGAAATTAAATTTCAGCCCAATTAATGGTATATACCTCCCCATTTAGTAAAATATATAATTGATTAATTTATGATCAATTTGAAAGTCTTTAATTCAAATCTAAACCATTTAATTGTTCTTTCTATATCTGTTGATGAATTATTGTAATAATTTAATAAATCGATAAATGGATATGAATATTTTTCGTAATTTGTACATGATTATATATATTTATATATTTGACTAGTGAGTGCATGCTAAAGATCTAACCTGGCGAGAGGGTTATCCACTGATCCCTCTTGTTTCTTATGAGGTAACGAAGATGCTATCCATGCGATCTTCTGGAATGATGAAAGAAAAATTGGCCTTTTGGCTTTTCATTTTTCATCCCTCTCGATTGGTTCCATTTGATAATGCTAAAGGTATCCTCAAATGGCTACTAGGAGATAAAAAAAAACTAGACGACGTTCATCTTCTACATTTTGATTTGCTGGAGGATTTGGTCCGTCAAGAGCAGATATTATATCTCGGTGGTATGGCGCCACAATTTGTAGACGTTCATCTCCAGCACAGGGATGTCATTTTGCTGCTCAACAATGGGAAAGCCATGGTCGGTGACACAAACCAACTCATGGAAGATACAAACTGAATGCAGATGTAAGAAGAAGACTGAATGAGGAGACAACTAGTTTTGCTGCTGTGCTTGGGGATTCCAGTGGGAGTTTACTGCTACACGGTACTGGGATAAAAAGGGTATCTTTGATTTTCTTATGATGAAATCGATAGAGATGAAGTTGGGGCTGAGTTGATGATCGTATCCCCTATTGCAGTATAGTTAGGGGAAAAAAAAAATTTGGGTATTTGAAAATGCAGCATTTTCTTCTGGGTATGTTCTTAGAAGCTTAGAAGCAATAATCAAGTTGTCCATCTATTAGTAGATTATGTATTCTAAAATCCAAATGGATATTCCATCAAAAAAAAAAAAAAAAAAAAACAAATGGAATCAGTTGCTGGGTTATGGTCAGATCAACCTCATGATTGTATTAAGGATTAAATTTATAAAAACATTGCTATTTTATTAGAATGAGATCAGATGCACTCTTTTTCCATTTCTCACGTAAGGTATGATGTATGAAATGATTTTTTAATGAGACACTAATTTCAACCATAAAAACTTTTAGTATCATGGTAAATTAAATGATGTTAAACGAAATGATAAACTAGATTTCTATTTCATCATTAAAGTGAAATAATGAGGTTACATAAATTCAAATTCATGGACAGAACTTTATAGAATTAGAACACATACATTAATGACATTTAGATTGTGATCAAAATAAAATTGTATATAAAGGAGATAATAAATCCAAAATTTGTCCGAGGTTCGACCAAGCTAGATTAGAGACTTAGATTATTAGAAATAAAGAGTGAATTAAATAGACACAGGATTTATGTAAAAAAATGATCCACGAACACAAGACCACCCAAAAATGAGTCGATCAAGCTAAAGTTTTACTATTAAGAGATTTGAATACATTGGGCTAATGATACAAGGCTACATAACTTTTCTAGCTCGGGAACCCATCATTAAGGGGAGTTATTTAGCTTTTATACCTAGTTCGCCCTGGGGGGATCTTGCGCGCTTATATCATCAAAAGATCAATTGTAAACAACTTACGATGATTGAGCTAAATTCATCTTCCACAACCATTAGCATCATACTTAGGGTGTGTTTGTTAATAAGTAAAAGTTGTCAAGTTAAAATTTTTTAATCTAAAACTTTTAATTCTCCACAACTACCTTATTTTTTAATCATTTATTCACATTTTTCTATATAATTATTATACTTTTCAATCATTTCTACACAACTACCAACACAACTAACCTATCTATTTTAACTTTATCCTATTTATTCCTCATCATTGCCCCTATCATATCACATTATTTGACAACTTCTTCTCACTACAACTTTTCATCAAAAGTTTTATCCATTCTCAAACACACTCTTAATGTTGTGCAGTTTTTCTCAGCTCGAAAGCCACGACATTAATTAATTTTTTGGGTAGGAAGTCTAGTCAATGTCATCATGACATCAAGGGATTAGTATAAGCTCGTTTGGTTATGAAAAAGCCTGGTTATTATTTGTGAGGTTATGCCTGAAGATATTATTTACAAAGTGTCGGCTCATCCCTTATCAAGAGATATAATGGAGATATTGGTAACGGATACTTCACATTCCATTCATGCTCGGTCAGGTTGGCTCTTGAATTTTAATGCTAAGAAATCCAGTGAAAATATTAGAGATGGTGTAGGCTAAACGCACCCAAATTACTACAGGCTTGTTTGGCCACACTTCATGAAAGAAGCAAAAAAAAAAAAGAAAAAAAAGAAGTCCTGTAGTTTTTTTTTAGGAAGTTAGGAAAAGCCCATTTCCCAACTTTTTAAGAGAGAACTAGAGGCCGCCCGGTTGGTCGGGATCATATTAAGCATGGTTGATTTTGTCTTTGATCTGAGAGGTTTTTGCTATTATTCTTTCTAAAAGTGGGGGTTTTACAAATTTATCCTTAGTATGAGGTTATTTATAGAAAAATTCTCTCAAAGGTGTGAGGGTTGTGAATGTGCTACATTGTAATATGAAGTTGCTATATTGTATAAATACCAATAAAAAAAAAGAAATAGCAGCCCAAGGTGTATGCATGGTATCATGTCGGTTTTCTAACACTTAATTTATGATAAAAAGTTTTCAACCTTTAATTAATATATAACGTCGTTTTAATGTTGGAAAGATGGTACCTTTGGGGCTAAGTGGCCCCGCATGATTGTGTCATCCTATAGCAAGTGGATAACACGCATCCAAAGTGGTTGTTTGTACTTTTCACTTATCCATGTATTGAATATTGATCATAGACAGGTTATTATAAACGCGGGGAAAGGACATAATACACCGGTGTGCAATCACACCGTACACCCTTTTGATTTTTGGTCAATTTTGAAGATTTTTTAAAAATCCAAGCCGTCCTTTGCATTCATCATTATATATTTAGTCAGAATATTTTAATTGGAGTTATTATTTTGGAAATTCATATAGCCTTTAAAGTGTGTAAACTTATGTAAAAAATATGAACATTATAAAATTGTAGCCTTCAATTACTAAATAAGGTTAATGATCACAAATTCACCCAAAATAATTTTATTTTTTTCGGCACATATAAGTCTCCATTAAAGATAACTACCCTAGTTAGTGTATTGCCTGCCTCAAATGTCTCTCATATTGATAAAAATCTAACCTAGTCAGTATTTAAAATGAATTATGCTTCTGTCAAACTATGTTTCTGTGTAATTTTTTCATTTTTAACATCTAGTTGATGAAAAATCTACCTAATTTATTGTATTTAGTATTACTTATATTATCATAAAAATCTTTTTGTTTGTTGAATATCACTGTGTATACAAACATGTAAAATCAACATAATAAAATGATTTAATGCTAAAAATCAATTTTTAAATAATATTTTCAACATCTAAACCATCTAAGATATCATTACTATATGGATAAATAATTCTATAAAGTATTACTATATTCCAATAGATACGTGAATGAATATAAATATTTTTTCTAATTTATACATAAATGTACTTATTGTTTAGTAATTGTGGCCAATACACACATTAGATTTAAATTAAACTTGATTTCATAGCTAAGCAATTAATGTTAAATATAATAAAGAGATTGGATTTTCCATTAACCATTAAAATCTTAAAATCTGAGGGAGTTACATGGAACCACTTATATGTAACTTACGGGCCCATATTTTAATAGTGTGCTAAATTTCATCAAAATCAAATATACATACAACATACTTAGAAAATGATATAAAATCAACATAAGAAAATAGTTTACATGTATTTTTAGCATGTAAATTATATGAAATATTATTCTTATATGAATAAATGATTAGAAATGTGTCTAATCCATGATTGTAATTGGGATGATTGCTAGTAACATAACTAAAAAATAATCTTAGGGTGTGTTTGGTTAGGGGTAAAACTTTTGATGAAATTTTTTTGAAGTAGAAATTGTCAAATTGATAGAAAATGATGTGATATAATAGGAGTAAAGAGAATAAAGTTAAAATAGATAGGTTAGTTGTATGGGTAGTTGTGTAGAAATGATTGAAAAATATGGTAGTTTGTATAGGAAAATGTGAAAAAATAATTAAAAAATAGAATAGTTATAGAGAGTGAAAAGTTTTTGATTGAAAAGTTTTGATTGCCATTTTTTTGTCCCAAACAAACACACCCTTAATGAAAACTTTATTTTGTGATTGATGTATGCAACATTTGCGGAGGATCCTAAATGGGTGTAACAAGCCGTCTAAGAAAAAAAAAACTACATATTTTAAATTAAAGTATCAATGTAAAGCTGAAATGAAAAGGATATATGTAAGGATCGATACACCCATACACCCAAATGTATGGTTAAGACATCAATTACAACTATTGGCTGATTAATCCCAACCATTAACCATGTTGGCGGACCTGTAAGTCTTTTTCCATACAACAACTTGCACGTTTTGATGCTTTAGCTCTAGTCTTTTCATGCGTACTGTTGGTTGGCCCATCTTTGATTTTGGAAAGGTGTGATATGACACACAATTTTCATCCATTAGCCCCACATTGATATCGGCGACCCAACTTTTCTGCGACTATTTGTCTTGTTTCAAGCGTATCCCCACAAGTTTTTTCGAGGAAAAAAAAAAAAGAAAACCAAAATTTATTAGGAAATCAAGAAGGGAAATAACTTTGTGGTGTAATTTGTGAATCTTGTTGAAATTTTAATTGAGCGACTGTTTTGTCCCACGATGATCATGCGGGATTTTTACTTAATTAGGAAACTAAAATTTTCCCAAATAATATATCAATTAAAAAAATTTTGTTTAGCACAGATATCTTCTAAAAAATTCTTCCTCGGTAGAATTATTATAAAGGAAATGAGTCAGCACAACCAAATGAATGGAGGTTTTTATTTAAAACTTTTTCCTCATATCTAAATCATTAATTTTATGTAACAAATGATTCAGCACAACCAAATGAATGGAGATTTTTATTTAAACTTTTTCCTAAAAAATCATTTGTAATCAAGAATTATTTAAAAGTGATTTTAGAGTCATTAAAAACTTTAGTTATGTACTTCAGCTGTACTTGGGAGACATCGCAAAATTACTGCTCGATTGGCTAGGATAGGCTTACATCTTCTCCTGAATCCTTAAGGGAGTTCCACACAGACACATCTTTTTGTAGCACCGGGTGGTAACCTCCGGGTTGGTAATCAGTCTATTTGGGTTCAAATCTCCCTCCTCGATGAGGAGTTTTGCATGTCTCTCTCCTCAAAATGGAAGTTTTTACAATTTCTCCCCTTGATTGGGGATTTTTATAAATTCACCCATGCTACAGGGGTGTTTACAAAAAAAAATTCCATTCAAGTGTGAGGGTTATAAAGGTATTAAACTGTAATATAAAGGTTAACACGTTGCATAAATACCAATAAAAAACTTAGCTATGATTGTGTCAATGCATGTGAAGTGAATGACAATATCCATAATCATCTTGGATAAGTTCTCTGTAGCAACTTTGATCCCTCAACTCCTAGAGGCTAGATAAGATGACTTTATCCTCAGCATCCCTAGGGTAGAACCACACAGGCTCACTCTTCTACCACTAGCATTGTGTCTTCTATTACATGTCAAATCTAATGGTCCTCCTACAACTTTATCATAGCGCACAAAGTGGTCGATCGTGCTAAGGAATCATTTTCGGAAGACTCAAATTTTCTAATAGATCTCTGTTTGTTGGTATCTCCTAAATTCTCCTATTTTAACGATATCAAGATCATTCAAATGGAAGCTTATGAGAAAGCAACTCATCAATCATGAGAAGGACACGCAACAAAATCCCGAAAAAGACATTACATCCTAAGCAGACCTCAGGTACTCTCTTCCCTCGCAACTTTGTTTTTCTCTCTTCCTTAGAAAATTCTAAGACCTTGATCATCTCTTTGGCACTAATTAGGAGACAATATATACTTTTTGTAATTTCACATTAGTTGAAGCTTCTTTTTAAGGCAAGTATTGTATCTCCTTTTTCATATAAAATCCCTTCATCTCCTTTTCTTTACTTTCCTTAGGTTCCCGCATTTCGGCTTAGGCCTCATCTGTACTTATTTCAAAAAACATAAAACATTTGAAATTATAAGTAATAATGAAAAATAAGATAGTTGTCTAGAAAGTAGGATGTTAAATCATACCAAATGGTGTATAGAATGGGTTGAAATTTTTGATCCATGATAAGTATCTTAAGGCATCCTTATCGTAAAAAATTAAACATCTTTTCATAGTGAATATATAACTATTATTTTTTGAAATAACATATTGTGCGGTTTTTGTCATAAATAAATGCATATTTATAAACGTGATAAATAATTTAGATTTAAAAAAGATTTTAAGGTAAAGAAGAAGTGGTTGCATGACCATCTTCAAGAACCAATAGAATTATTCCGCTCATTTTATAGTATTCTAATGCATGTGTTAATGCATAAAAGTAATTCTTATACCTTACGTGTGATTATATATCTTCTTTAAGTACTTCATCAAAAAAACGTATCAAGTAGCTATGGCCCACCTAAGACGACTTCAATTTGTTATCGTAATAAAATAAAGGGACATATTCATTGATGCCAACGGTTATATCCATGCTAAACTTGTTAGTTACTCACATGTTAATTTTTTAAAAATTTCCATCCCATGGACGTACGTAAGCCTAGTATTGCCGGGATGCGATCTCTTGCACCCTGAGTTGCCCGCTCCCGGACGCATATATCTATTTTTTTTTTGAAATTTTTTTCATAAACTTGTTAGCCCAAGTGTATTGAACATGTATATAAATTTTTACCATTTTTGGAGATTTTTAGATATTTATTTTTTATTTTTGAAAATCAGTGGCATTTTAGTAATTTAAAATTACCTAAAATGCCACTGATTTTCAAAAATAAAAAATAAATATCTAAAATACTCCAAAAATGGTAAAAATTTATACACATGTTAAATACAACTATATTAACATTTTAAGAAAAAAAAATTTCAAAAAAAATAAAAAAATAGATGTGTGCACCCGGGTGCAGGTGATCGCATCCCAGTATTGCCACTCTTCTCTCCTCTGCCGAAGAGAGGTAAGGAGGCACTGGTGTCTGGCGGAGGAGAGAGAGGGAAGTACGTTCGCATTCTCACTATCATAGAAAATTGTTTAGTTTATTTATTATTTAGTGTATTTAAAAATGGATTTTGATATGTATTACATTATTATCATATTTATTATAAGTCTTAAAGAAAGATTTATAATAACTTATAAATTTTAAATATAATACGAAGATCATTTTAAAAAATTAATTTGGAATTGAAAGGAAAAGGACTTAACCCTAGGAAATACAGCATTGGACTTCGTACTAATATGACATAAAATAAGGTAGAGAGGAAACTTTTGAAAATAAGATAAGAATATGGTCAATCCCAAACTAAACCTATTTGACCAAACTCCAATCCTATCTTTGTGATGGTAGGCCATGGGGTTGGCATGAGCGTAATTCATTTTAAAAATTATTATTATATTTGAAAAAGTTTAAAAACCTTCAATATGAATATAAATATTTTTATTTTTTATTGGTACAAATGTAAATCCCCTTAAAAACCGAATGATGTTAAACAGAACTGGATTGAATTTTGATTTAAAATATTGTTATGGGATTTATACTCAAAAAACATCTATCGTTATGGACTTGGAATGTAAATATATTCCAAATGCTTCCCTCCATACTTCCGTCTCCTTCCTTCAACTCTATTCTGGCGATCAAGGAAAGAGACGTACAGAATCAAGGAGAGAAGTCGGTTCGAGTCAAACTGCAGATTACTGTTGCCATCCATCCATTAGTATTAACTTACGGCTGGACTAAAAACTTATTTTTTAATTTTTTTTAATTTTTTTCATGGATAAGTAAATTTAAGTTTATTAAATTTATAAACTAAATTTTAACATTTAAAAATATTTTTAAGTATTTTTATGGATTTTAAACCCTGTGGCATTTTCGTAATTTTCTAAGCTCTAAAAATTACGGAAATGCTACTGTCTTTAAAAATCAAAAAAATACTTAAAAACATCCAAAAAGGTAAAACTTGATTTATAAATTTAATATACTTAAATTTATTTACACGTGAAAAAATAAAAAAATAAATATAAATAGGTTAAAAGGAACGGCTCTTCTCTTATTTATTTTGTGGTGGGACGGGCATTAACTATTAAGTGGTCCTTACCACGTGCTGTATATGACCGCACATTTAGTGCTGTCAGAGTTTGTCTCGGCTGGACTTCTGTCAAATTTTCCATTCCTTTTACGGTTTTACCGGGCACTGCTCACGGGAATTTTTATTTTATTTTATTTTATTTATTTATTTGAGTTAGGTTGACTGATTGGGTGTGATTAACGTAAAATTTTTTTAAATAAGAAGCCTCATTACATATATTATGATGTATTTTAAGCTAAAATAATCATTCATTTATTTTTACAATCGGTCATATATTTTTATTTTTCTTCATAAATATATTTTCCTAAGTGTATTTAATCCAGTTTTATGGTTTTACAATACTTTTATTGATTTATTTTTGAGTTTTTCGAAATTATGGTTTTAAGGGATGAAAAATGACTTAAATGCCCCTAAAATTGATGATTTTTAAAAATAAAAAATAAGTATGTAAAAGTATTGTAAAATGGTAAAACTTGATATATATATATATATTAAATACACTTAGAAAACATATTTATGAAGAAAAATCAAAATATAAATCAAATAAAATAAATGATTATTTTATTTTAGCTTAAAATATATTATGGTATATATAATCATGCTCATTCAAATAAAAGGGCGTATTTTAGGCACATAGAAAAGTTTTCAAATAAAATTTTTTTAATCCTCACAACTACACTATTATTATTTTTTTATATTTTTCTAGACAAGTACTTTACTTGCCAATGAGTCATTCGTACAACTAATTCATCAACTTTAACTTTATTTTCTTTTTTTCTCATCATTACCCATAACATATTACATTATTTTTTCTAATTTAAAAAACTTTTACACTAAAAATTTGTTAACCAAAAATTTTATCACTTATCAAATACACTTAAAATTTTTTATTTAAAAAATGTTCAATCTTCACAACTATCCTTTTTTAATTATTTCTTCAATCTTTTTATATAACATTCTACTTTTTAATCATTTTAATACAGCTACTTGTACAACTAATCTATTTAATCTAATCTTATTCTCTTTAATGTTTAGTATTACTTTTATTATATCACATTATTTTCTTCTAATTTAAAACTTTTAAGTAAAAAAATTTTCATCCAAAAATTTTATCACTTCCCAACACACTCTAAAATTATTTAATTTAAAACTTTTCAATCTCTAAAGCTATCCTAATTTTGAATTAGTTCTTCACATCTTTCTATATAATTGTCTTACTTTTCAATCATTTATATACACTACCTATACAACTAACCTATCTACTTTAACTTTATTTTCTTTACTTTTCATCATTACTTTTATCATATTGCATCATTTTTTCTCAATTAAAAAAATTTTACATTAAAAATTTTTCATCCAAAAATTTTATCACTTCCCAAACACGTCCCATGTCAAAATCTTTTTAATCTTAGTATGCATTTGGTATGGTAAATTTTTAATAGAATTATTGGTTGAGATGAAAAGTAGAAAAGAGAACATTTTGAGAATTATGTGGTTGAAATAAAATGATAAGGGAATGTCGAAAAAATAGGACTGTTGAAAGGAAAAATTATTTATTGAAAGACGTGCAACCCAGGGCATCCATCCCATCCCACATTGCTACACCATAACAAATGTTTCTTAAAATTTTCACTCTCCATAACTATTTTATTTTTTAATTATTTTTCAAATTTTCTTATATAACTATCCTAACTTTTTTCAATAAAAAATTTTCTTACTTTTCAATCATTTCTATACAACTAACAATCTAGTTTAACTTTATTTTCTTTACTATTTATCGTTATCCATATCATATCTTTTCTCTATTTCAAAACTTTTACAATAAAACTTTTATCACTTCCCAAACATAACCTTACTCATAAATATTTATCATTCCAATACGTGTTTAGTAATAGATAAATTTTGTTCCCTCCTACTTATGATGCCCTATTGCCTAACTATCTTCAATGGCTAGGCAATAGGTGTCACATGGTTTAAGAAAAATTTGACAACATCTCCTCATAATATATAAGGGAGTGGTATGGAATACAAGACCTGTTATTGATAAGTATCTCAATTTCATTCTCTAATATGATATTCATCTCTACATTTATACATTTGCATTCTCATGCCATAAAGACATTCATATAGTAAGAAAATCATTGTAATTCATCATTACGCAACAAGCAATTCAAAAGATCATATACATATGAGTCTAGATAGATTGTTATCAAGTTCAATATACCCAAGTACAATATATTTATTATAATTGGATTTAACTAAGTAAATATCTACATACACTAGTATAAAAAATAAATAAAAAGTCCAAAATAATTAAGAATACAAATGCTAATCTAATGATCTTCAATATTATGTCCTCCTTCGGTCCTATTTTGAGGCTCTTCACTTATTCAGTAATCTAAAGGAAAAATGACAAACCTTGTGAATCTAAATAAACTCAATAAGTAGATAGTAATTAGCATAAGTTGAAAATAAATAAGACTTTGGATGCACGTACCATGATAGTATTCTAGAAAGATAATTATCAAATGACCATACAAAACATAGAAGTCCAACACTCACACCCAAGAATATATGTATATAACTGGACAGAAACAAAAAGGTTGGGAATAATCTTCTCGTCATGTCAACCAAGGGACATGAACAATCCTCTCCTCATGTCAACCAAGGGTCATAAACAACCCTTACAACCACCCATCATGAATAATGCATTATCCATGACATACAAGAATGAATGTCACAAATCATGCATATAGTATTTGTAAATTAATAATTTTTTACTTTAAATTTAACATATCAACTGTCACATAAGCATTTCTTCGAACACATGATAAGTTCCAAAGGAGAGACCTCTAGTTCCTCCTCCTGTTAAAACCTACTCAAATAATGTCATGTTTTAACGATGTAAAAACTATTAACGAGTCATCTATTTTACAAAGCTCACCTAGCAACATCTGTTTCCCCATAAACCTGCTAATCATAAACTATCATGAACCTTAATGCCCCAAATCACGAGATTCTTAGGCACTACCCCTTTCCACCATCCCTATATCATGTTTAAGATGAGATTTCATCTCTAATTTGAGAAGAGATGACATCTACTTACCTCGATCATGATTTTCTCCTAAAATAGTGGTCTTAAACTCGAATCTTTGGAATTTTGAGCTTTCTTGGTATGCATTGACGTTCTTCAAATCAATTTAGAAGAGTTTTTGGAGATGTCTTAGGCTAGATCGAGGCTTGAAAGAATGGGAAAGGAAAAAAAAGAAGTAGAAAGCGAGAAGAGAAGAAGGGGAAAAGAGGGTCGACACGAATGAAGCCCTAGCTAAGGTGTGCTCTCCTTTTTAACCAAGACCTCGTTGAGACGGGCTGGGCCCAAGCATTGGTTGAGCCAAATCACAATTTGCAACTTGCTTTCTCACTGATACAACTTTGTAAATTAAAATTTTCTCGTGCCTGACCATAGGTTAGTTGGCGACGCATGCAAGCAGTCACGCTCTGTGTTGAGGCATCAAATCCCTGTCCTTGCATTCTTGTATATGTTGTGAGCAGTGGGCGCTCCAACAAATCAAAAAAAATTCTCTGAGGGCGCTGCCCCCTTGATCCCTACGACCTTACTAGGTAGGTCGAACCCTGTGCTTATTTTGCTAGGTAGAAGATAATCATAGTGCCCCAAACATCACGCCAGTCATACACCTTCAGATCAAATACCTAATAAATCATATCATAATCAGGTGGCATAGTTACATAAATATGCCAATGTACAACTCGTACCCATGTCTAATATGCTCGTAAATGGTACCCCATATAACCCAACATGCAAAGATCATAATACGTGCATGTTTGCTTTATACGTCTCTTAGATGCCCTATCTATATATGTTGCGCACCACACTAACATCATTCTAGCAACAAATTCATAAATTACCTTATAGGCAGGGAAGGGTTATAATAAAAAAAAATACTTGATCCTCAAACTACCCCACTCGTCGCTCCATATTGAGGACATATGGAGTGGAAAATGAAGAAACAACAAAGATTTCATTTCGGAAGATAAGAATTCATACAAATAGATTCAGTGATACAACTTGGCAAGAACTTCCTCCAAATATTACCCACAGATTGGTTTGGTAATCCAAATTTGGCTATGTTATGAGCAACTTTGCATTTCTTAACATATGGGAGAAAGATAACCATTCAAACCATCCCCCCAAATTCCTAATTTTCCTAACAATACAAATAGATTTCAAATGGTGTTTGCAATTCTTGTCAACCAACTAATCAAAATAGCTAAATTACTTTCAATTTCAACCAGATGAAAAGTTTTTGAAATGGAGATAATGATGAGAAGAAAAAAGAATAAAGTTAAGATATGTTTAGCAAAACATAAAATTTTTCAATTTAAAACTTTTTACCCTCAACAACTATCATAATTTGAAATCATTTTTTTCATTTTTCTATACAACTATCTTACTTTTCAATCATTTTTATACAGCTACCTATACAACCAACCTATCTATTTTAACTTTATTCTCTTAGTCATCATCGTTATCCCTGTCGTATCACAATATTTTCTTCTAATTTAAAAACTTTTACACCAAACTTTTCATCAAAAATTTTATCACTCTCCAAACACACCTTAAATAGATAGGATAGCTGTATATGTAATTATGAATAAATAATTGAAAAGTATGATTATTAATAAAAAGATGCAAAGAAATAATAAAAAATTAAGATAATTATGGAGAGTAGAAAGTTTGAAATTGAAACATTTTAGATAGACAAGTTTTCTTGAATGCAAAACACAGAGCTAGAAAACTTTTGATCTAAGAATTATTTCTGCATTGACTCTCAAAATACTGAAAAGAACTCAGGAAATCAACGTGACATCATTCTATTATGTGAATACTTCCACAACTATAATCGCCATTCATGTTTAACTTCAAGGAGATATGAAATAATAGAAGCTTAACTCTCATTATTAAATTTTATTTTTCATTTATACACTAAGTTTTATAAAAGCATCCCTTGTGCAGTCTGTTCACTCATCTTTGATTAGCTAGTCGAAGTGACATATTATGTTTATTATTTTGAGTTGGTGATTAGCACAAGTAAAACCATCGTGTTGCAAGAAATTAGTTTGGCGAAACCTAAGAAAGTGATCCTGGAGAATGAAGTAGGTGCTAATTTATACTGAACCACTATATGTCTATATGTATTGTGTTTTGTTCCATTTATGTTCACTTGATTAATTAAATTTTAGCTTAAAAGAGCATTTCCAAATATGATAAAATGATTAGTTCTTATAAGTTATAACATGCACAATGGGAAGATAGTGCATGAAACTAGCTAGTCACATGAATAGTCCACATGCCCATGCGTTCGCTCACATGTGTTGCCATTTTTATGCTTTGAAATAAGGCAATGGATGTTCCCCTCAAGCAACAATACATATGTATGTTAGGTTTATCTGATTGTAGGCCGGCTTGACTAGATTGAAAAAAAATCTCTAACCCATGTGTATATGATGATACATACCTACCTTGATCATGATCAGATTTTTTTTTGTAAAAATAAATCTTTATTGGTATTTTTTTTTAATACCTCAACCTCTCAACCACTTTGATTGTCCCAGCCGGCTCATACATCGTTACGCATGACCTACATAATTTCGTTCCTTTCAGACCAAAATTCACAATGAATATTTTAATTAAGGAGTTTTTGCGTTTACTTCTCCTGTCGCTTTGTAATATTATAGATCTTTCCTTTAAAATTTTACTTTCTTAGTAGTATTTTGCCCTTGTGGGAAGTCAACTTTTGAATCTTGACCACTACTAAAGCAAAAAAAACATAATTAGCAATGAAATATATTATTGATATAGATAAATTAAAACCTTTTCTAATTAGTTTTGTTGGAAAATCTGTAGCAGAAAATTTTAATGACAATAAAATATTTATAAAACTTCGATGTCCCACTAAATCAAAAGTTTTCTTTTTCAACAATATTAGATAATCTTTAATTTTAGGTTTAGATGGGAATAAATGTCTTCACTATAAGAAAGTTAACATTTAAACAAGATTTTTTGCAAAGACTAATCCCATTTGCTACAAAGACACTTAGGGAACTAATAATTATTGTCACTAAAGATGACATTTTAGTGACAATGAGAACTCTTGTAGCTAAAAGTTATACCCCTATAATTTTGTATATTTGCATTGTGTAATATGTTCGGACTTTCTTCTATAAAACTCATCTTCTATGTAACTCTTTTTATTTTTAATATTTTAATGGTTAATGAAAAGTTCATCTTCCATCTATTGTATTTAGCATCATTTACATTATCATAAAGAGTCTATTATTTATTTAGTAGCACTTTATATGGGCCACATCTATAAATGTATGAAATTAATGTAATAAAATAATTTAATACTAAAAATCAATTTTTAAGTAATATTCTCAATATTTAAACAATCTAAAATATCACTACTATATAGATAAATGATTTTATTTTATTCTAATACATATATGAATGTATCTGAATATTTTTCGTAATTTACACAACAATATATTTATTTTTGAGTAAATATGGCCCATGCACATATTCGATTTAGAAGAAATTTGATCTCGTAGCTAAACAAATGATGTTAATTACAATGAATGAATTAAATTTTGTGTCATTCTCAACCATTTTAAAAATAAAGAGGCATATATGAAATCGTTTCTATGTGACCAAGTTATGTAGTAGTGAAATCTCATTTGGTTTAGGTACTTAAATATATATAAACTTTATAAGTTTATACTTTTGTGAGTCAAAATCTGAAGTTAGACATATACCTGGAAAGTGGATAGAATTTTACTTTTTATTATAAAATGTTTGATACTTTCGAAAATACGTAGGAATAAATTCTCCTTATACCCATGACATTTGACCATTATTCTCACCATATCCATAATATTTTAAAAAATTTCACTCCTAATTCCCTATATGCCCATGCTGTCCTAATATGTCAATTAAGTATGATGGTTCATGCTTAATTTTTTTAAATACCAAAATTACCCAAATGAATGTGCCTGCTTATTGTCTTTCACCAATTGATGGTGCATATCTTCCTCCCTCCATCAAAACTAACGAAAATGAGTTGCTTTTTCCCCAAGCAACAACACTTGCCATTGTGATGTTTGAACCATACTGATTAGCATCATCATTAATGGGAGCAGCACTGACAATATCGATTGGGGCAATTTGAGTTGTGAGGATGATCAATTACAAATGGAATCTCACTAAAATGCAGAATCTGTAGTGAAGCTGATGGTTGTCATCATAATTGTGGGTGCCAACAAAGAATTCCCATAACAGAGAATTTTCATGTCTGCCATGGTAAATCTACCTTATTGTATTTAACAAGGATTGTGGGGGCAGTTGGTCCAATTTAGAGACTGGTAGACAGTCTTAGACAGTGAATAGAGGCAATCGAGACTACATTTGGCGCAACAATTGTTGGCTCTTGATGTATACAACGTCCATGATGGGGACAATGAGGAGGGAGAGGACAAAATTTAAACGGTGATAAAGATGCAACCAATGCTAGTGTTAGGTAGATGTAGCAAAGTAATTGATGGCAGTGATGAAGACATTCTAAGAGAAGAGGATACCAGTGCCCAAGATGAAGCAGATAATGTAGGCAAGCGAAAGGAATCCTTGGGGATTTTCTTCTTCAATGGTGACAACGAGATTAGAAGCAAAGCTTTCACCTCCACCACTTCTGCTTTTGCATCGTCTACTCTACTGTTGCTGATAGAAAATCCTATCTGATTTGTTGACTAATGTTGGAGGAGCGTATAACGTGACAAGGTAGTGGAGGTGCCATTCTGAGAAAATTATTTGTTCAACCTGATAATTGACATCTTTTCTCTTAGGGAAGGAGGTAGGCTACGATGTGGATTCTAGAGGAGATAGTAGGTAGATGATGCGCCAAATCAGAGCACATAGGGCCAATTGAATAAGGAGGAAGGGGCAATATATTAAGGATTCTAACATGTAGGAATTAGATGCAATAGCAATTGGGGACGACGACTGGAGGAGGTAAGGAAGGCTGGATTCAAA
Organism: Annona cherimola; assembly: GCA_030490835.1. Taxonomy (NCBI): domain Eukaryota; kingdom Viridiplantae; phylum Streptophyta; class Magnoliopsida; order Magnoliales; family Annonaceae; genus Annona; species Annona cherimola. Next base: position 82,955,997 of record CM059975.1, on the reverse strand, counting down.
GGGTAAAGGGTGGCAGAAATTAAGGATGCCAACTAGAGGAATTACGGGCAAAATTGACATTTCTACGTGCAGTCGACACTTGTTTGATCCATTAATGACACCATGGGCATGCAGGGAATATGGGTTAAATTTGTGGATGTTTAGAGAATTTTTGAAATGTTGTGGGTATAAAAAGAATAATGGTTAAATGTCATATGTATACAAGGAATTTTCCCAAATACACATTATACCCTTATAAACAGGTGTAATTAATGGTTTTCTTTTGCTTCCATTTTCTGCCAAACCTGTAAAATGTTTTAGATCTAAAATTGTTTCTTTTTCAAAGTTCTTTCATATTGCTTCCTTCTACTTTTCTCTTTCAATTTTGGTTGGAATTGAGTTATTTAGTATTTATAAATGATATTCTATTTTTGTTTTGAATTTAGGATTGTTACCTTTTTCAAAAAATAGGGGAATTTTCAAAGGGAGAGAGAGAAGTTAGGAGGGGAAGGAAGAGAAACATAAAATTTTGACTTAGAAATGGAGTATATTTCTTAAATCGGATGGGTAACGACAATTTTGAACTCATGAGACGGTGTTTGATGCTAAATGAACATATTGATGGTGTTTAATGTTGACTGATCATATTTATAATAGCTCGGGAATATAAGTATTCTTTTTTTCGATTGGTGTTATATACACTGTGACATTCTGATATTACAAACAAGATTTATTCATAACCCTCACAATGAAGGAACATCTGTAATTACTCTCATACTCAGGGGGGACACTTATACTAACCTCAAACTCCCAAACTAGTTCAACACCCCACTACAAGGTTACAAAATTTCACAATCCAATAGAGAGGAGTATGGGTGTTCATGGTAATGATTAACCCGTAAACCCGCTCGTCCAAACTGTTTATAACTGGGTTTGGGTTGGAATTTTTGAATAAATGATTTATAATCCGTTAACCCGTTCAACTAGTTAATTAAATAAACAGATTATGGTTGAAGTTTCATAACCCGTCAACCCGTTTATATAACCCGTTTAACCATCAACCCGTATAACCCATTTACAAGTATATTATTTTTTATGGTAGTTTACAAGTATATTATATGTAATATATTTCTAACATTTTTCATCCCTTCCCATTCCTACTCCCACGGTCCCACTCGTGCACCCTTCCCGCCCCTCCTGATGCCTAATTTCCATCGCGACTAGTGTCGTGCCCTAATGTATATTCCCTCTCTATCTTGCCATAACGGAACGCTGATGTTGCCTAATCTTCTCGCCCTAGCCCCCGACATCACAACTACCTTCTTTGTTGTCGACAATTCTGCGACGAGCTTGCTAAGCCCTCTCCGCAGCTGCCTTCTTCTTTGGCAACACTCGACCTACAATGAGCCTAGATAACCCTCGATTGCTACTTTTCCGCGATGCCCCTGTGACTTCAGTGTAAGCTTTCTAGATAGGGGTCTATCTCTTCTGCCGCCCTCCCTCCCTCCCTCCCTCCCTCCTAATCTCTATCTCCTTCACCCCCCCTCTTACTGTGGTTCTAATTTCTCCATTTCTCCGAGAGCTGGAGAATAAATAAGCATGGGGAAGAGGGAGAGGAGGGCTACGAGCCCTCTCCCATTGCTTTTCCTGACCACCCACCCCTTCCTTCCCCTTTGCTCGGCCTGATGAGGCCCGAAGAGATCAGATCTCTTGAACGAAGTGAAATAATAGGAAGATAAAGCTACTAGTGGGAGATCTATATTCAAACCACCTAGCCTAGCGGGTATGGATTGAAGTAGGAAATTCTCCATCCACCCGCCAACAATAGGGGGTTCGATTCTCGTTATATGTGCTGTGGCGAAAAAGACTGATTCAATGAGATATGCTCTTATTGTGATTTTGATTTCTCTAACTTAGCTCGCACTTTCCTCATATCTCCAACCACTCTTTCACCAAGTGTTGCTGCTGTCCAACTTGCCATCGACAGGTATAAATATTTTGCCTATTTTGAAGCTTTCCCTTTTCACCTTCTGTTGACATACTTCGACGCGAGCTTGAAGGTAGGTAAGGAGGTTTCTCTCTTCCACCCTCCCTCTCTCTCTCTCTCTCCCCCTATTGTCTAACTTTACTGTTGCTTTTATCAGATCTTTGGCTAAGCAGCTACTCGTTTACTAAGTATTGTTGCTATCTAACTCACCGCAAATATATACATTTTTCCCGTTTTAAAGCTTCTTCTTTGATGACCTTGTGTTAACACGTGAACAATTAAATGATTGTGAATATTAGAAATTGCGGTTGTTTCATATAAATTACATTATCGTGTTATGGTTGTATAATCTATGCTTTATCTTGTTGCATCTAATATATAATTAGGTATTACATATGGCTGAAGAGTGCGAGAAAATTAATCAACCCACCCCCAAATCCCAAGTTGCTTCATCATCTGTGATTAAATCTAAGCCAAAAAGGGTTAAGAAGTTAACTTCAGCAGTGTGGGAACATTTACTAAAGATAAAAATGAAAATGTAAAATTTTTAGGGACATGCAAATGTAACTATTGCGAGAAATCAGATGAATGTAATAGTGGTCATGTTACAACGACACTTAAAAGACACTTGGATATTCAGTGCCTCAAGTATCTCCATGGTGATAGTGATAAAAAAATAGCAATTATTGACATTTTCCGCTAGTGCAGGATTAAGAAGTGATGGAAATATTTTAAGTAACTGAAATTTTGATCAAGAATTCTCTAGGATGACAATGACACGCATGGTCATTGAGGATGAATTACCTTTTAAGTTTGTTGAAAAGAATGACTTTTGTTAGTTTTGTAAATCTTTACAATCAAAATTTACATTGTCACAAGAGCTATAATTGCTAAAGATTGTGTGGATATTTTATATATCAGAAAGGGAAAAGCTAGAATTTTTTTTTTCAACAATCAATTAATCGTGTTTCTTTGACTACTGATTTATGGACTTTCAACCAAAATCAAGGATAGTTGTGTCTCCCTGCACATTACATTGATGTAAAGTGTGTTGGTCCCGAGTTGGTGGCAAAACCCAAGAGGGGAGGGGTGAATTGGGTTCTTTAAAAACTTCTTTGGTAAATCAAAAATATTAACCCCTTGAAGAACTTACTCCCCTTTTAGCACTAAATGGAGAGCAATAAAGATAAAGCAGTAAAAATAAATAGAGCACAAGATTTATAGTGGTTCGGGCAAACCTTCCCTACTCCACTCTTCCAAGCTCACACTCCGTTGTGACTTGGGTTCCACTATGTATTCCACGAATACACTTAGAGTCACCGCTCTCTTCTAGATTCCAGCTCTAGGAGGCATATACAACTAGAGCCTCTTGCTCTCTTCTAGATTATAGCTCTAGGGGGCATAAACAACTCACATGCAAAGGTAGATGATGAGTCTCACTCCAATCACACCCTACTTTGCATATACTTGATCTTAGCTACCCAAGCTAAATCAAGATTTATACAACAAGACAATGAAATAAATAAAAACTACACTTTACAGATTTGTGTAGGCAGATTTAGCTCGAGGAAGAAGTTGTAGAAGCAGCTTTGGATGAATATTGTTGAAGGCGCTAGCAACTTGAAGCTTTCTTCTTCCTTAGAATTTATACGGACCACTCAACAATGGAGAAAAGCAAATAGGAAACCTTTCTTGCACTTCTTTTCTCTCTTTGAACTTTAACGTAGTGTCTTGTGTTCTCTTGTTGTGTTTTCACGTTCATTTGAGGGTCCTTTTATAGAGGGAAGAAAATATGAACGTTGTGGAGGTTGTTGGCGCGCAATAAATGAGCTCCAATGTTCAAAAATTTGAACGTTATACCCAAGTCGAAGGTGGAGTCGACTTGGGATGCGACTTGCCCAAGTCGCATCTGGAGTCGACTTCGTCTGCGACTCCAGTTCTTCGAATTCCCCAAGTCTGAGTTTCAGTCGACTTCGTTTCAGACCTCGACTCAAGTCGAACCTGAAGTCGACTTGAGTTGCGACTTGACTCAGGCTTTTCTGAGACGCCTTGATCCTCACTTGGTTTTCTTCTAGCTTGCTTATCTTTGAATATCTCTCTTGACCTTGATCTTTTCCAATCGGCTTGATTCTTCGCAAACCTTTGGAACTGTTTGAGTCCTTGCGTGTTTCTCGCTCGGTCTTGGACCCACGTGGTCTTCATTACTTGAGTGTTGCATCATTTGAATAGTTTTGAAGATTTTCCTTGGCTTGATAGACTTGATTTGAACATTGAATATGAATCTTAGCTTTGATCTTCAAGAATCTTAAGTTGTTTCTTTGTGAATGAACTTTTCATCTCATTTGGGTTTGATCAAGTTCAATATGATCCTTGGAATAAGCTTGAAACTTCAATCTTCAAGTCTAAAATCCTCAAGTCGAAGTTGGAGTCGACCTTGTCTGCGACTTGACCCAAGTCGCACCTGGAGTCGACTTCGTTTGCGACTTGGGCAGCTTCGTGCCCCCAAAATCAACCCTGGACATTTTTTCATGTTTGAAGTCGATGCTGGAGTCGACTTCGTCTGCGACTTGACTTCCCAAGTCGCAAGTGGAGTCGACTTGACCTGCGACTTCACCTGTCAGCTGCTGTTGCCTTTTGGGATTCATTCTCAAGTCGATATTTGAGTCGACTTTGGGATCGACTTCACCCAAGTCGAAGTCCAAGTCGACTTGGAGATCGACTTGACTTCTTTGCTTTCCTTAAACATTTAGCAAACACATTAGTACCTTTTATATACTCAAATCAGTTCTTGTTAATCATCAAAACTCAAGATTTGGTCAATTTTTATTGTTTTAAACATTGTTTCCAACAATCTCCCCCTTTTTGATGATTGACAAAACTTCATTTGAGTTGATACCTTTCAAGAATTAATCATATTCATATGTCTTTTGAAAAATAGAGCATTTGTCATATAGGTCAGAGCTTTTTGAAATTTCAACCATTATCTAAGAAACATATCAATTTGTCATATTGGATACCTTTCAAGAAAATCTTGTTGAATACTTTATTAATCAAGCATAACATATTAAGCAAACATAACATTCATCAATAGCATCTTTCATATATATATATCAAGTTTCATTTTTACAAAATGCAATACAAAACAAAAATGAAACCTAGATACAAAACTACCCAACCCAAAAGAAAATGTTACTCAACTCACCTATTCTATCTCTCCCTTTTTGTCAAACTATCAAAAATCTATCAAAAATCGATCAACTCTCAATGATTTTGTGAATTGAAATTGAGAGATCGGATATAAGATTGGTTTGATGGGACGATTTTCGGCAGATGAGTAGATTAAGATATCATGATCGGGAGATGCTGCTTTATGAACTGATCCCGATTCGTATGGGTCGAGTTCAGGCATAGGCCTTTTCTTGTGACGTCCGGAGGCGAGATGATATTTGATGGTACGCAGTTCCCGATCCATGTGATCTTGTCGGGAATGCATATCAGTGATAGCATTTATCACACCGGTCACTAGGTTAGTCAACCTATCTTCTTGATGACCCATAGCATCCATGATCTCGTTTTTGATGCTTTGAAGTGCAGCCATTTGATCTGAAGTAGGCGGCACGCGTTCGGGTGCAACGGATCCTTGAGGAGAATGTGATCCGTGTGACATAGGAGATGCAGGCCGTTCAGGCGATGCCTCGGGAGCTTGCTCCCCCTCAGTTTGTGCATTGTCCTCTTGTTCTCTGACTGGCTCGCCAAGCTTCTCCCGGATTCTATCATCCCTAAACTGCTCCAAATTGATCTTCATACGTTGGAGCAGAGCCCTGTTGATGGCATTTGTTGTCTTTGGAACTTCATATGGTTCCCCGTCGATGTCTATATCGCACCTTTCCAGGATCAAAGTGATCCAGGATCCATACGGTAGCACGCCCCGTGGGTTCTCCTTTTTATTTGCCAGGGCTTCAAGGAAGAGTCTAGGAAGACTGATCTTCACCTTATTGACCAATTTCCACAGGATCACTGCTTCCTGTGGATTGAGTTGATTTCTTCCGCCTCCTTTTGGCAAGATACAGTGGGCTATTAGCAAACGGATGACCCTGAGTCTGGGAGGAAGATCCATGTAATGCAGAAATTTGGTACCTGCATGGTATTTGTTGCTTTTTGTTAACTCATTGTAGATCTTGTCCACTGTCAGATCCTTGGAAAGCCTCTCTTCATCAAACGGTATTTGAAGAATGTTTCCAATTCTTCTCAGAGCTTTGTCTTGATCTGGATAGTTGCTACCCCCAAACTGTATTTCAGTGCCTTTGACATAAGTGCAAAACTTTGTGTCGTCCCATAGATAATAAAACTGTCTTGTGAGATCAGGATAGATCCGTTCATCGGATTTGAATAGTTGTATCCAACCTTGGAAATCCAACAACTCTTCTATGTCGAACTCATAGTCGTTAAGGAACTTGAAATCTATGATCTTAGGAATGAATACCTTTCGTTCATAGAAGTTTCTGTAGAAGCGACTATGCTGTAGCTCTGTCCTGAAATAGGTAGTGGGCATTTTTAGAACTTGCCCCTTCTTGATAGGAATCCTTGAAGAGTAAGAGCTTTCAGGTCGACTTTCTGATCTTTGAGTTTGATCAGTTGATTGCGTTGTTGTTTGGAAACGAACACGCCTACCCGTCGAGGTCGAAGGTTCCTCTCGTGACCGTTTTGCGGGTGTTCTTTGCCTTCTGGGCACCTCTTCCTCAGTTGTTGATCTTGAAGGTCTAGGCATAGGCTTTAGAGATGGTTTTGAGACTGCTTTCTTTGGAGGTCTAGCTTTAGGTGCCATTTGGGACGATTTGGAGTTGGATTTTGGGAGAGGAAAATGGAGATGATACCAAAGAAATGCTGTGAGAAAGAGAGAGAGCTTGGGAGAGATGAAGATGAAAATCAGAGAGAAAAGAAGAGAGTTGAGAGAGAGAGACAAAGGAGAGAGAGAAACCCGGGGAGAGAGAGAGAGTCGCCGGAGAAGAAGAGAGACGGAAAGAGGGGTTGCAGTCGCCGGAGGAGAAAAAGAAAATAGGGAGGCCGGAAAAATGAGGAAGAAAGAAGAGAGGAAGAAGAAATAGAAAGGAAGGCTCGGAAGTCGGACGGTCGCGCTCGCGGAGTCGACTTTGCCCTAGGCGAAGTCGACTTCGATTCCCTGGAGTCGACTTCGCACGTAGTGCGGAGTCGACTTTGACCCCGTGGAGTCGACTTTGCTGTCGAAGCGGAGTCGACTTCACTTTCCCAAGTCGACTTGGCGGAGTCGACTTGACTCATCAGTTTGCCTTTTTCAAATTTTGATTTCTTGTTTTAATTTTTCCTAATTTAGCTCTATCATCCCCATATCATTCCTAATCTTGTAAAATGATTCTTTAGCTAGAGGTTTGGTAAAGATATCAGCAATTTGATCCTCTGTTTTCACATATTCTAAGCACACATCATGATTCTCAACATGTTCACGAATAAAATGATGTCTCACATCAATATGTTTGGTTCTAGAATGCAATACATGATTTTTAGTCAAACAAATTGCACTTGTATTATCACATCTAATAGGAATATCAACATAATCAATACCATAGTCTTTCAACTGTTGTTTCATCCAAAGTAATTGGGCACAACAACTACCGGCGGCTATGTATTCGGCTTTCGCAGTAGATAGTGCAACACTTGTTTGTTTTCTTGAATGCCATGAAACTAGCATATGTCCAAGAAATTGACAAGTTCCACTGGTACTTTTTCTATCTACTTTATATCCGGCAAAGTCTGCATCCGAATAGCCGATTAGATCAAAGGTTGACCCCTTTGGATACCATAGTCCAAGATTTGTAGTTTTTAACAAATATTTAAAAATTCTTTTTACAGCAAGTAGATGTGATTCTTTTGGACATGCTTGGAATCTAGAGCACATACAAACACTAAATAGGATATCGGGTCTAGAAGCAGTTAAGTATAGCAAGGATCCTATCATGCTTCTATAAAGTGTTTGATCGATACTTTTACCATTTTCGTCCGCATCGATCTTGATTGTAGAGCTCATTGGAGTGTTTGCTCCTTTGCTATTTTGCATTCCAAACTTCTTGAGCATCTCTCTGGCGTATTTGGACTGATTTAGAAATATTCCTTCACTTTGTTGCTTGATTTGCAGTCCAAGGAAGAAATTTAATTCTCCCATCATACTCATTTCGAATTCGCTCTGCATTATCTTAGAAAACTCTTGACAAAGTTTTTCGTCAGTAGCACCAAATATTATGTCATCAACATAAATCTGCACAATTAAAATATTTTTATTTTTATATTTAATGAACAGAGTAGTGTCTACTTTCCCCTTTTGAAACTCATGGTCAAAAAAAAATTTATTCAATCTTTCATACCAAGCTCTTGGAGCTTGTTTTAGTCCATATAATGCTTTGGTCAATTTATAGACATACTTTGATTGATTCTTTTCTCCAAAGCCAGGGGGTTGTTCAACATATACTTCTTCATTCAGATAGCCATTCAAAAATGCACTTTTTACATCCATTTGAAACAATTTGAAATTCATATGAGAAGCAAATGCTAGTAAAATACGTATGGCTTCTAATCTAGCCACGGGTGCATATGATTCTTCAAAATCAATTCCTTCTTCTTGGGAATACCCTTTGGCTACTAATCTTGCCTTGTTTCTAATTACGAGTCCGCTTTCATCTAATTTGTTCCTAAATATCCATTTAGTACCTATGATAGTGTGATTATTTGGTCTAGGAACTAAATGTCATACATTGTTCCTTTCGAATTGGTTTAGCTCTTCTTGCATTGCAATAATCCAATGTTCATCATTGAGAGCTTGTTCAATGGTATTTGGTTCAATTTTAGATACAAAGGCATATTGACCATAAACGTTTTGTTTTGATCTTCTAGTTTTCACTCCTTCATATATATTTCCAATAACTTGTTCAATTGGATGGGCATTTTTGAACTTCAAATCAGTTGGGGGTTTGTAAGAATCATTACCTTCACTTACCTCTTCCTCCACGAGATTTTCTGGCTTGAGCTCGAGTTCCTTTGATTGTTCTTTGCCTTTTGTTTCATCTGCATCACTCAGTTCATCCTCCTTTCTCGGAGTTTGGTTAATTTCATCAAATACAACATGTATGGATTCTTCTACAACTTGGCTTCGTTTATTGAAAACTCTATATGCTCTGCTATTTGATGAATAACCAAGGAATATAGCCTCGTCGCTTTTAGCATCTAACTTTCCCAAGTTAGTTTTTCCATTGTTCAAAACATAATATGTACATCCAAAAGCATGAAAATAAGAGATATTCGATTTCCTTCCTTTCCATAGTTCATATGGGGTCTTTTTCAAGATTGCTCGAATGGTAACACGGTTCAATACATGACAAGCTGTACTTACAGCTTCACCCCAAAATTTCTTGGATAGATTGCTCTCATTTAGCATAGTTCTAGCCATCTCTTGTATAGTTCTATTTTTCCTTTCAACTACTCCATTTTGTTGTGGAGTTCTTGGTGCAGAAAATGTGTGGTGAATTCCTTTTTCATTACAAAATTCTATGAATCGTTTGTTTTCAAATTCGCCACCATGATCACTTCTTATGGTCACAATAGTACTTTGTTTTTCATTTTGTACTAAATTTGCAAAAATTGCAAACATAGAGAAGGCTTCGTCTTTACTAGTTAAGAGAATTATCCATGTAAATCTTGAAAAATCATCAACTATGACAAATACATATTTCTTTCCACCAATGGTTAAAATGTCGGATGGCCCATATAGATCCATGTGTAGTAATTCAAGTGGCCTAGTGGTGGAAATCTCCTTTTTGGTAGTGAAAGGCATCTTTGGTTGTTTAGATAATTGACATGCCTTACAGATTTTGTCTTTGTCATATTTCAACTTAGGCAAGCCTTCTACCAAACTTTTCTTCCATAAGGTTTTTATATTTCTCATGTTTATATGTCCAAGCCTTTTATGTCAAACCCATGGATCATTATCAATTGCCATTAGACATTGACCATTTAGTTCATCAAGTGAAACCAAATATACATTTCCATATCTTTTACCACTGAACATGATATGTTCTCCATCAAATACATTACATATAGATGATTCAAACACAACTTTGTATCCTTTATCACATAATTGGCTAATGCTCATTAAATTGTGTTTGAGTCCTTCAACAAACAGAACATCTTCCATGCATGCATTTGAGATACTATAAATATTTCCTTTACCTTTAATCTTACCTTTCTCATTATTTCCAAAAGCAACTGTTCCATCGTTGCAAGGCTTAAGTTTATGAAATAAACTTCTTTCACCTGTCATGTGCCTTGAGCAACCACTATCCATGAACCATTCATTGTTTGCCTTTGCCTTAAGACATGTCTGAAAAATAAGCAAATGAATCTCATCTCCTTGGTACCCATTTTATGGGTCCATTTGGGTTAGCGATGTAAATCAACCTTTGTTGTTCTATCTTGGAAAGCCCAAATCTTGTGTTCCTTGGAACCCAAACTAATTTTGCACCATGGTCATATAGTTTCTTAAAATTACATTTGTAGGTTTTATGACCCATTTTGTTGCAGAAATTACAAGCCATAGGTAATCTTGGGGTAGGCCTCCAAGTAAGCAATGGTTCAACTATGGGTCTTCTAGTCCACTTGAAATTTTTCTTTTGTGGCTTGTATATAGATGCAGTTTTAGTTTGATATTTCTCAAGTATTTGTACATTTGATTTGCTACTTTCTCCTTGCTCAAATGTATGATACCCAAGACCTCTTTTATGTGTTTGGGAGGTCATATTCAAAAACATCTTAACACTTTCTCCTGGATTAGAGAACTTAGCTAATGATTCATTCAATGATTTGTTCTCCTTTTTCAGCAAATCATTTTCATCTTTCAGTTTTCTAATCTTTCTGTAAGTTTACCATTTACGATAATTGCTGCATCACATTGTCTTTTCTTAATCGTAAACTTGCTTCCTAATTTCTTCATTTCTTCATATAGTGAATCATATGCATTTTGAAGTTCATCTAATTCAGTACATTTGAGGCATTCTAGAGAAGAAGAGTAACTTGATTTAGATTGGGAGAGTTTGGAACTTACCTCTTCATTGCTTGTGCATTTTGATGAGGTAGTTCGTTCTTCATGCTCAATTTGTGCCATGCAGCAGATTCTTGCACATTCTTCCGCCTCGTTATCGTCGGTTGAGGAGCTACTTGTTGTGGATTCTTCGTCATTCACGTACATGCCTCTTCCTTTGTACTTTTGGAATCTTTTGTTGTTCCTTCTATCCTTTCTTTGTTCGTTTGCCTTGCTTTCTTCGGGAGTTGGACATTGAGCTTGCATATATCCCGAACCGCCGCATCGGTAGCATTTGGTTGGTTCTTTCTTCTTCTCTTTGGGAGTTCTTTCCTTGAAGCTTCTGAAAATTTTCCATTTTCTCACAAATTTTCTGAAGCGTTTTGTGAGAAGGGCGATTTCATTGTCATTTTGGGAGGAGGAAGAGTCGTCCGAGTTTTTTACGGCTTTCAAGGCAATCGCTCTCTTGCCCCTGTGTTGATCCTCGTTTCTCTTCTTAATCAGCTCATGTGACATAAGTGAGCTAATTAAGTCTTCAAGCTTTAAAGTGTTTAGGTCTTTGACTTCTTCTATTGCAGTGATCTTTGGAGTCCATGATTCAGGTAGAGCTCTTAAGATCTTCATAACTTGCTCAGATTCAGAAATAGCCTTTCCAAGACCTTTTAAAGCATTAGTGATTTTTGAGAACCTAGCAAACATTTCAGAAATGTTTTCTGTTTCAATCATTCTAAAGTTCTCAAGTTCTCCGATCAAAATATTTCTTCTCGTCCCTTGGACTTGAGAAGTTCCTTCATAGATAGATGTTAGTGTATCCCATATCTCCTTGGCGGTTAAACAAGAGGATACTCTATCATACTCCGAAGCCGTAAGAGCACAAAATAAAGAGTTCATGGCCTTAGCATTGCTCTTGACGGTTCTTACTTCCTCTTCGGTCCATTTGGAAGCTCGTTCATCGATAGGCAATGTTACACCATCTTGGATAGCAATCCAAGAATCCATATCGGTAGCCATGATGAGTTGCTTCATACGAAGCTTCCAATATCCAAAATTATTCCCATCAAATAATGGTGGCCTTGTAAAGGATTGGCCTTCAGCAAATGCGGGAACGGAAGTAGATTGGGATGCCATATCAATAAGATCTCTTTGGTAAACTCAAAGACCTGCTCTGATACCACTTGTTGGTCTCGAGTTGGAGGCAAAACCCAAGAGGGGAGGGGTGAATTGGGTTCTTTAAAAACTTCTTTGGTAAATCAAAAATATTAACCCCTTGAAGAACTTACTCCCCTTTTAGCACTAAATGGAGAGCAATAAAGATAAAGCAGTAAAAATAAATAGAGCACAAGATTTATAGTGGTTCGGGCAAACCTTCCCTACTCCACTCTTCCAAGCTCACACTCCGTTGTGACTTGGGTTCCACTATGTATTCCACGAATACACTTAGAGTCACCGCTCTCTTCTAGATTCCAGCTCTAGGAGGCATATACAACTAGAGCCTCTTGCTCTCTTCTAGATTATAGCTCTAGGGGGCATAAACAACTCACATGCAAAGGTAGATGATGAGTCTCACTCCAATCACACCCTACTTTGCATATACTTGATCTTAGCTACCCAAGCTAAATCAAGATTTATACAACAAGACAATGAAATAAATAAAAACTACACTTTACAGATTTGTGTAGGCAGATTTAGCTCGAGGAAGAAGTTGTAGAAGCAGCTTTGGATGAATATTGTTGAAGGCGCTAGCAACTTGAAGCTTTCTTCTTCCTTAGAATTTATACGGACCACTCAACAATGGAGAAAAGCAAATAGGAAACCTTTCTTGCACTTCTTTTCTCTCTTTGAACTTTAACGTAGTGTCTTGTGTTCTCTTGTTGTGTTTTCACGTTCATTTGAGGGTCCTTTTATAGAGGGAAGAAAATATGAACGTTGTGGAGGTTGTTGGCGCGCAATAAATGAGCTCCAATGTTCAAAAATTTGAACGTTATACCCAAGTCGAAGGTGGAGTCGACTTGGGATGCGACTTGCCCAAGTCGCATCTGGAGTCGACTTCGTCTGCGACTCCAGTTCTTCGAATTCCCCAAGTCTGAGTTTCAGTCGACTTCGTTTCAGACCTCGACTCAAGTCGAACCTGAAGTCGACTTGAGTTGCGACTTGACTCAGGCTTTTCTGAGACGCCTTGATCCTCACTTGGTTTTCTTCTAGCTTGCTTATCTTTGAATATCTCTCTTGACCTTGATCTTTTCCAATCGGCTTGATTCTTCGCAAACCTTTGGAACTGTTTGAGTCCTTGCGTGTTTCTCGCTCGGTCTTGGACCCACGTGGTCTTCATTACTTGAGTGTTGCATCATTTGAATAGTTTTGAAGATTTTCCTTGGCTTGATAGACTTGATTTGAACATTGAATATGAATCTTAGCTTTGATCTTCAAGAATCTTAAGTTGTTTCTTTGTGAATGAACTTTTCATCTCATTTGGGTTTGATCAAGTTCAATATGATCCTTGGAATAAGCTTGAAACTTCAATCTTCAAGTCTAAAATCCTCAAGTCGAAGTTGGAGTCGACCTTGTCTGCGACTTGACCCAAGTCGCACCTGGAGTTGACTTCGTTTGCGACTTGGGCAGCTTCGTGCCCCCAAAATCAACGCTGGACATTTTTCATGTTTGAAGTCGATGCTGGAGTCGACTTCGTCTGCGACTTGACTTCCCAAGTCGCAAGTGGAGTCGACTTGACCTGCGACTTCACCTGTCAGCTGCCGTTGCCTTTTGGGATTCATTCTCAAGTCGATATTTGAGTCGACTTTGGGATCGACTTCACCCAAGTCGAAGTCCAAGTCGACTTGGAGATCGACTTGACTTCTTTGCTTTCCTTAAACATTTAGCAAACACATTAGTACCTTTTATATACTCAAATTAGTTCTTGTTAATCATCAAAACTCAAGATTTGGTCAATTTTTATTGTTTTAAACATTGTTTCCAACAGAAGATACAGAAGATGATTATTTGCTTCTGTATTCTCCCATTACCAAACACTAAGGATATTATTGCACAGTCTCTTGAGTTGTATTTTAAAAGTTGAGACATTAAAAAAATCTGCACTATCATTGTGGATAATTCTTCTTTCGATGATGTTACGATAAAGAATTTCGGGAGAAGAATGTTAAAAAAGAATGCTTTGCTATGTGGTGGAGAATATTTGCATGTTAGATTTACTGCATATATTATACATTTAATTGTAAAAGATGGTATAAATGAAATCAAAGATTCAATACTTCGAATCCGGTTTGCTGTTAGATATGTGAAAAGTTCTCCAAGTAGGCTCCAAAAATTCAAAATGTACATTGAGGAAGAAGAAATGACATGTCAACATTCTCTATGCTTGGATGTACCAACTCGTTGGAACTCTACATATTTAATGTTGGAATTTGCTTTAAAATATCGTAGTGCATTTGATTGCTTTGCTAATAAAGATAGTGCTTTTAAATCAGACAGTCATCCAACTGATGAAGATTAGGAGAATGCTAGAGTAATTTATAAATTTTTAGAGAAGTTTTGTCACATCACTACTTGTGTACTTGATTCTTTGTATTTCACTTCAAATATTTATTTTGTGAAAGTTTGTAAGATTAAAAGACTCTTGCTCTCTCTTCAAAGTCACCTGACATAAACGTTAGGCAAATGTTTGTAAAAATGAAAGACAAATTTGATAAGTATCAGAGGACTTTTGAGAAGATGAACATTTTATTAATCATTGGTGTGATGTTAGATCTACAATAAAAATTAGGATATGTTGAATGGTATTATGAAATGAGTCATGGATTAGAGAAAACATTAGAAATTGGTGAGAAAGTGAAGGAAAAATTGTATGAGTTGTATAACATTTATGAAGTTGAGCTTTGTGAGACTATGAGTCTATTTGGCAATAGCGAAAACTCCCGTTATTTTGCAAAAATTTTCATCGCAAGTGTAATATGAGAAAACTAGTCATTTCATGGGCTTGTTAGGTTTAATTTCCACCATATGGTATCTAGCAGCCATACTTGTAGTTTCTGCGCACATTGAAATTGACGCCGGAAGGGAAAAATGGAAAATGCAATTAGCTTTACTATTAGCTTTAGTCAATCACACCCATGTATCTTAATTAGACGCAATTAGTAGTTAGTAGCATAAAGAAAGCAGATAAGAAATTTAAAAGGAAGCATAACAGGTAACATGAAATAAAGCAACACCAGATGAGATTTAAGAAGATTTAAAGAGAATAATTCAAAATATCATGCCTCCCCGGCAACGGCGCCAAAAACTTGATGCAAACCAAGTGCTTGTCGTTAAGAGCACTGTGATCACCAGTTTAATTTAAATTAACCGAAATACATTAAAGCTACCACTATACGAGTGATAGTGTAGAATAATTGTGAGTTGGGTCGAATCCACAGAGAGGCTATATATTTTGAATTATTTTAAGCAAAAATAAAAGAGAAAAGTAAAAAAAAGGTGCAGAGAAGAAAAAGAAAGAAATTAGAGAGAAAGGAGAAGAAATTAGAGAGAGAAGAAAGAAGAGAGAGAAAGCATATAAATAAGAGAGAGAAAGAGACAGAGAAAGGAAAGAAGAAATTGCAAATAATTAAATCTAAACTAGGACAGTAATTAAAAGACTACAGAAATTAATCTACGAAAGCAGGAATGAAAATTGCATTAAACGTAATCTAAGAATTACAATACATAAAGCGATAAATCTATGCTAAATATTACAAATCTAAAATTAACAACTACAAAGCATTAAAGAAAAAAAACTATAATTAACAGAAATTTACTTACCCCAATTCTTGCTTGAAAAGCACTCTTTTTGATGAGCAATACAAGCTCTTAAAATTTTCCCACTTGGCAAGGGTCCCACCTCAATGAGTCCCACTTCAAGTGATGGGAGAGAGAGTTGTGTTGGGATGAGTGGAGGGGCCCTCCTTTTATAGTTGTGGGAGGGACCCTCCCTCTAACGTTGAGTTCGATGTGGGATTGCTTGCGCAAGGCTGCTTTGCATTGCCGGCTTATTTGTTCATTTACACGCTGCCTCTTTCTTGTTATGGCTGCTAAAACTGGTGCTTGGGCGTGCTGAAATTGAGGGTTGGCAATGGCTATGATTAGCTGCTGGAATTTTCTGATCGAATTTGAGAGCTGCTTGTCCGGTTGCTGTGCGGAAAAATTCATTGGTGCTGAAAATTCTACTTCGTCGGATTTAGGGGAGGCAGCTGATTTTGAACTAATGGGAGCAGCTGGACGGTTTCTACCGTACATGACTTGGATGACAGCCAGTGATTGAGAAAGGGAGCTGCTTCGATTTGCAAGAGTAAAGATCAGTGTGGTGTGCAATTAGAGCTTAGCCGGAGATTGATGGAAGAGGGAAACATCCACCATGGCTGCCGCTGCTTGTGCTTAAATCGGGGATGAATTCGGTGGTGCCAAAGCTGTTGCTGTTCGGTGAAGAGGAGAAAATGCGGCAGCGAAATCTGCAGGCTGAAAATCCGCTGCTTCGATTTGGGTTTCTTGGCATGGAGAAGACGGGCTGCCTGCTGTTGTGATCGATCGGCTGGATCTATTTTGATTGATTGGCTTTGGGCGGCTTTGCTTGCTGGTGTGCGGATAGCTTGCAGATTAATGGCGTAGCTGCTGCCGTTTTGGAGGATCGCTGCAATGGATCGGGGCTAGCTGGATTTTCTGGTTGGCTAGATTGGTGTTGCCGGAAAGGGCTGGGCAAAAACGGATGGTCGATTGCAGCTCGGAGGTGATGGAAAGTGGCTGGTTTCCAGTGGTTGCCGAAGATTTCTCTGAAGGTGATTCAGCGCCTGGAATTTTCGAACGGATGCTCGCTGTTGGGTTTTTCTGGTTGGGGCTGAAATCGGGAATGGAAGATGGTGTGCTGGAATACGCCGGTGCCGAGCTCTCGTCGATTTGGGGCTGGCGGTGATTGCTTGGAGAAGATGACACCGATTTTGTTGTGGCTGCTTTGATTTGCTGTTGGTTTGTTGATTCAATTATAATCGTCCGAGATCAGATTCGTTCCCATATCTGAAACGAATCTTCTCCCCTCTTCCATTCGAAAATCGATGCTGCAAAAGAGTTTGGTGCTGCTGAAATGGGTTGGGGCTGGCCGAAGATTACAGATGCAGGGGCAGGTTTTCTGCCAGTTGCCGTCGGCGAATGGGTCGTAGCTGGAATTTGGAGAAGATGGAGCATGGAAATAGGTGCTCTGGTGGTGCACCGTCGCCTGTCCTCATGCAACATATTTAATTAAATATTAATTCTGTTAGGAATAATTTCAACAATATCATATACCATCTTAGTTTTATCCTTTAATTTATTTTGTCCAAATATACTAATTATAGTCTTATATTTTCTAATTAAATAATTTTATAACTTTTGCCCAAATTATATTAATAAGCTAATACACCTTTCAACATTAAAATCTTCTAGGGGATTAAGATATAATTTTATATTTTCAAGAATGTTGCAAAATGTCCATTTTATAGCAAAATTAAGAATTTTATGAAAAATATAATTTTTATGAAATTTCACTTAAAACATGTATTTATTTAACATTTTAATATTTAATTGTGCGAATTTAATATGTAATTACATGAAAATTTTTAGACTTATCAATAGATCACCGTTAGACCTTGGATACATTCCAAGCATGCCAAGCAGGTGCATTTAAAGCATACGCCCACAACCATACAAAGTCATACATGCCACGGGTGTAGTTTTGGTCAAAGCTCATTTAATACACGAACTATTTTACCGTAAAAACATGTTAAGAAGTTTTACTGTTATCCAAATAGCCCCTATATTTAAATATGACAATAGTAATGAGGTTACTGAAGTTAATATGAACTCGGAAGATGTTGGTTAAGATGATTCATGGTATCAATGTGATTGGTCTTCAAAGCGTGAACACTCAAAAACAGAAGTGGATCAATATCTAGAAGAAGCGAGGGTGGGCAAGACACCTGGGTTTGATATTTTGGCATGGTGGTCTAAAAATGAGGACTATAAAATATTACTTCATCTAGCACGAGATATTTTGGCAATTCCAGTGTTTACAGTTGCTTCGGAATCAGCTTTTAGCACAGGTGGACGTGTACTTGATCAATTTAGAAGTTTTCTAACACCACAACTTGTGGAGATTGCCAAAATATAGCATGGTGGTCTAAAAATGAGGACTATAAAATATTACCTCATCTAGCACGAGATATTTTGGCAATTCCAGTGCCTACAATTGCTTTGGAATCAGCTTTTAGCACAAGTGGATGTGTACTTGATTAATTTAGAAGTTCTCTAACACCACGACTTGTGGAGATTTTGGTATGTACACAAGACTGGATCAAAGCATCACCACAACACCTAGGAGTTGAGGAGAACTTGACAGAAATTGAAGCAACTGAATCAAGTAATTCCTTTTTAACCGATTTTAATATTTTATACTATACTATTTTATTTATGTTCACATATTTATTGACATTTTTTAATAATTTTGCAGCTATAACAAATTTTGTTAATCTTAAGACGAGTATTAATTTTCTGAAACAGTTGGATCTTAATTAAGGCAATAATAAAAATTTAGACAACTTGTATAGTTTTTTAATCCTTTACAAATTAGTTTTATATGTTTAATTATCTTTTAATATCTATTTTATTTTACTGTATATTTTCAGGACTAAAATGATATTGCATAAAAGGGAGAAAATGGATGAAGAACTATCAAGTTTAGAGAGTAGAAGATAATTATTTGTTATTTTTTATTTTTACATTGAAGTTGTTTGAACTTTGAACTCTACTTATTGTTCTGTATCTCAAGACAATGATGTGTAACAATATGTGATATTTGAACTTTTGAAGTGTGATTGTTTGAATTTATTATAATGAAAGTCTTACTTTCTTAATGGAAGTCTTACTTGGTACTTCTAAAATGTATGTTCATGAGTTCCACGTTTATAATGTTAATTGAATTGTTTGATAGAAATAAAATATGTTGTATTTGAAATAGGAACCGGTATTAAAGAGATGACTTGAGATTGGAGCTCATGTTTTTAAGTCAAAATAGGTTAAATTCAGGTATGTTAACTTTGAATTATTTAATTTATTTAATTTTACAGACTTTATTGAAAGTTTTTAGCATTAAAATTAGTAATAAATACAACCCGTTAACCTGTTTATTAAATGGGTTGTAAATGAATTAGGTTGAAGTTTTTAAATGGGTTAATAAACGGATTAGGGTTGAGATATATTAAATGAATTAGGCTTCAACCTGATCCGTTAACACCCCTAGAGAGGAGGATTGAAGCATGGATGTGAGGGCAGTGCCCTTGTGCATGACTAGCGGGGTAATCCCACAATAGCAAAAATGTAAGTATCTTGATCAGTTATAAAATTAATATGAATTTATTTTTTAGGTTTTTTTTTGAATTGTTAATCTAGATGTATACTACCCCTAAATTAAGCTCAACCATTTTTGAAGATGTTTATATATTCTTTTGAATTTTTAACCAGTTAAAATAACCAGAATATCCATTTGTTTAGAATTAAGAAATATATTCATTTAAAAAATTAATAAATATATATACATGTCTCTAAAAAAAATTATACATCTCGATTTACAAATTATATACATCTAGGTTAACAATTTAAAAACCTAAAAAAGTTGCATATAAATCTATTTTAGGATCTCTGATGGTTAATAGATGATCATGTCTCATGTTTAATTACCAGGTTTAATTTCAATAGTAAAAAGGCTTATTTTATAAATATCTAAAACATATGTCCAAAAAAACGAAGTTACAAAGTTGCAAGGTCTAGCTAGCTTAAAAAAAAAAAAAAAAAAAAAAAAAAGGAAGAAAACGTTTAAATAGGCTTCCACCCTTTTTGACACTATCTTTTGAGTAATTTGATGCTTTAGCTACTTTATCTTACTTAGTCTAGTTGATCTGTGCTCGTAATCTTTCTTTTAAATCTTTTTTATTTGACTAGTAATATTGATTGCATTGTATCACTCTCCTTTTCAATTTTCGAGTATCTTTTTGATTTTTTTCATTTCCAAACCCGCTTTTAGCGACCATTTCAAAAAGACAAAAATTGCAAAAGCCTATTGCCACTGATTCAGGCTTTGTTTAGATGGGAGTTTGACTGGTAAAGTTGCAGAAGAAGCATAATTAAAAGTTTCTGTGCCTTTCTTCAAAAAGAAAAAAGTTTCTGTGCAAAATAATAGCTTTCACTCTTTTAAAATTTATGCAAAAAGATCGGAAAATCAAAATAAGTTTTTCATTAGCAGGGAGACAACAATTATCCTTCCCGAAATGCTTCGCCAAATGAAGCCTTACTGCAAAAACACTATCCTATGTGTACATACGACAATGGTCAGAGTGGATGATTGTCCATTTCACGTGCTGTTGCCATTCTTAAAAGATTATTCTTGTAGTTTGAGGTCCAAATGTGCGATCTATGCGTGTGAAATCCGCATAGAAATTTTCTTAATCAGTGGTCAGTCGCATTACTGGAAGAGCCTTCTGTTTCAGAAGTTCTTCCATTGTTTTCTGTAGTGTGTCACAATCAAGTTCGACGTCTTATCGTCATAATATAATTGAGTATCTGACTGATATACAGATGAGAAGCTGTCGTGAAACCCACGCAGCAGGCATGCAACAGCATGAGCACGACCTGGGGAAGATGTATACGGACGAAGCCCAGCCTCCAAACGTGAAAAGAAGAAAGAAAAGAAGGGAAGAAGTCCGTTTTAAGTTTCCTACCTTCTGGACGAAAACTATATGCATACATGTACCTATATTGCGTCGTTCCTGGAGTATAAAAAGGAACTGACGTCCACCATGGCGTAATGCTCTGCAAGATGCATGCATTAAAGGTGGAGGAGGAGGGTTCTAAGAAGCTAGTAATTAGATTCCTCCAAAGATCACTGCCAGACAGAATAATACAAGAGAGATATATTCCTCTCTCAATCATTTAGAGGAACCATTAATTAAAATACTTAATTAATTAGGTGTATGTATCTTCAGAACTACTGACTTAGGGTGTGTTTGACAATTGATAGAAAATGTTAAATTAAAACTTTTCGATCTAAAGATGTGTTTAAGAATGAATAAAACTTTTCATGAAAAGTTGTAGAGAGTAAAAGTTGTCAAATGATGTGATAAAATAAGATAGTTGTGGAGATTGAAAAATTTTAGATTAAAAAGTTTTAACTTTGACAACTTTTACTCATTAACAAACACGCTGTAAAATTTTTCACTCTCTATGACTATTATATTTTTTAATCATTTTTCCATATTTTCCTGTATAACTACTCTACTTTTCAATTATTTCTACATAACTAACCTATCTATTTTAACTTCATCTTCTTTACTACTCATCGTTACCCCTATCATATTACATGATTTGGCAACTTTTACTTTTCAAAATTTTTTATCAAAAATTTTACTCATTACCAAACACACCCTTATTTGTTTGCTTATTCATCCCAAATTCAACTAGCTTTTGCCAAGAAACTAACAATACCATATAAACAGAAAGATGAATTTTTACCAACTTCCAATTGATATCTTACTTTTAGGGAGTGTATGGGATTTTGAGAATGAAAATAAGGAACGAAAATGCAAGAAGTCAAGGTCATAAATTATTCAACTACTCTGCTTTTTTTCATTTTAATCCTATATTTTAATTATTCTCTTAGATGTATATTTTCATATAATTATGTTATCTGTTTTTACTTTTAAATGTTATACGATTAATTTTATTTTTATTAAAAATAAGCTTTACCTGAATAATAGTTTAATGGACAAACAGGTTTAGTCCATCTAAATTCCAGATGTGGAAATTTTATTTTATAGGAACCCAAACCCATCAAAGTTATCGGCTGTGAATAACTATGAGCGCCTGTTGGGTAGGACATTTCCCAGGCTACTTGCAGGTTTCTGACGTATATATGTTCGGCTGACCTGTATTCGACTCAGCATAACTTCGTTACGTCCCACGTGCCAATTCACTTTGGTTGGGTTGTATTTACAAAATCAAGTGGGACCAAACTAAACCACACTACCGAATAAATGAAATGAATTGGTATATACGAATGGACTAAAATTTTTCTGTTTGGTATCATAAATACATA
Source organism: Annona cherimola (assembly GCA_030490835.1). NCBI lineage: Eukaryota > Viridiplantae > Streptophyta > Magnoliopsida > Magnoliales > Annonaceae > Annona > Annona cherimola. The sequence continues at coordinate 82,933,773 of CM059975.1, read as the reverse complement.
CATTATCTCATATTTTAAATGATTTAATATTTTAAATGATTTAGATGCAAAAAACAAAAACCCACTTGTGTAGTCCAAATCTTTGTTTTGGATCATTTTGCTATATTATGTATCTATACGCTTAATTGTCACTGGAATTATTCTACACTTGATCGGCCGTGCACTCATCACTGCCGCTCTGTGTGTATATACATATGAGAGTTTATTTGGTTCAACTAACTATACTATAATATAATTGGCTTAAAATAGGCTTTATATATTTAAATGTATTAATATTTTATATGATTATTTATCCATATATATAATTATGTCTTAGATAGTTTATGCGTTGAAAAAAAACTTTAAAATTATTATTTATTTCAAACTATTTTATTATATTGAATTTATACTATTTTCAAATTGGACCCGTATATATATATATATATCCAATTTGGATGAAATTGATGAAATTTGATATACTAATAAAAATAAAAATTCTAAATAGAATAGCTAGCATGTAGGGCTAATTTTAAAGTTATTGTATTGTAAGTTTCGGTACAGTTAACTGCATTGGATTAAAATATATATTTATATATAAATTAAATTTCTAACACATATTAGCTTGTATTATGCTGCTGGATTAGCAAAATTGATTCTGTTTTGAATACATATACTTAATTTTTACTAGAATCATTCATTCCATAATTAATCCATACTTTGCCATTCGGTGCCACTTGATATGTATACACTATATGCAGGTTAATGAGTATATATAGAAAGAGATATGCAACTTGAATTTCTGACACATATTAGCTCATATTATGCTACTTGATCAGCAGAGTTGGTCCTGGTTTGAATATATATGCTTATTTTCACTGGAATCATTCCATTGTCCATAGTCTGCCAATCGGAGCCACTTGATACGTATACAGTATAAATGCAAGTTAATTTCCAGTGGGGTATGATTGAAAACAAAAGTTTGTGGAGAGTTATGCAGGTTAATTTTGGACACAGGGAATGATTTCGAATAAATGTTTACAAATATTTCTGCTACAGCTACAAGTCCATTTTCCTGTGGCGAAGTCTCTGCAACAGGTTACAGCAACGGATTGTTTCTATTGGTTGCGAATTGTCTTTTACAATAAGATATAATATTTAGTAATATGAAATGCACGACAAATCCATAATTCGATAACAACCTGAAAAGTCTGAATATCTCTTAATTAATGGATTCAAGTCGACGCTAATGTTACCACTAAAAATAAAAATGAGTCGTCGCTAATGTAAAGTATTAACATTACAATTAAATAAAGAGCAGGAAACTGCATGCAGCATGAAAGCCTGCATGGCTTCTTACTTAATTTTGTCTCATTACGTTACTAGCTCAATTTTCTATTGCCTAAAATGCAAGAATATGTATATGTCTTGTACGCGAAGTGTGCCAGTTACTTACATGGTACGTAGCTACTACTTAGCCAGATAGCAAGTAACACAATTTAGAAATGGCGTGCGATTTTAATTATCAGATTAGGAAGGGACAAGCCGACAGAATACGGATAGAAAAGGAGGAAAGAACGTAGGGAAAAGACGAGGAAAGCTCCAGGGAACAACAGCCCGGAAGGGAAAAAAAAATACATGCTAGCCTCTTTTGTCATGTTTCATGCACATAGTCATATGCGATGAATAATTTAGGTTGTAATAAGGCACACGTGTAAGACATCCTAGCTGTCCATGACGGGATTAATCAATCGAGCATCTACCTTTTGTCTTGTTTATACACAGTACTCAGCATATATGTTCGCGATCGATCGTGTTGGATCAGACAAGTTGCTTTGGGCAGATTTTTTTTCCCCTTTTTTTTTAAAAAAAAAAAAAATCAAAGCTTGACTAACTGATTATAAAAGTAAAAGATTTTAGTGGACACGATAAAAGGTTAGCTAGTTTCGACCACTGGTCAAGAATCTTATCAAAAAAAAGAATGGTAGTTGGATTCCTTATGCCAAGCGACAATAAAATCAATTTTGTCATGATTACGATATAAGTTAGTCCACAAGAATAATTGTGATCAATTGTCCATATGCAGCCGGCTTAATTAGTACTGATCTAGCTCATTTAATGATTGATTGGGGTGGGCATGTAATTATTTAGAAGTACTTATGTTCGACTAATTGCAACCAAGGATATATAACCCTACGGCTCATTTGCAGAAAATTAAATTCTCTATTATAACTGCCTGCAAAATCATGGATTTATTACAAAAACCATGATTTATTGTTACAAAATTTTGGTTCGATCTAATCCAAACATCATATTGGAGTTGGTTATTTGATCATGGTATTGAAAATACTCACTACAAGATATTGTACTTAATTTGGCCAACGATATATATGTGCAAATTAACATGGTGACAAATGTCAAGAAATTTAATTAATTTTTTTGCTATGTATAATGTAAATTTAACTATAAATATAAATTTAATTAGTTGCAAATGATTTAAGAGTGATAGCATCTACTCGAACAACCAAATTCAATATCACTTCCTACCAAAATTGAAGTGTTATTTGTGATTGCCTACTTTTGGCTATAATGATGGCCTTACTACAAAAAAATAATATTTTACAGCATATTTTTAAGTAATACTTTTGTTTTTTCTTGCAAAATACATTATTCGGTGACTTAAATAATTATTATTGTTAAAAATTAGCTTTTAGTTACAATAATATAATGAAGGTTCTAAAAAATAACCTTTTATTGATGAGACTTATGGTTATGCTCTTAGCAACAAGTTAAACATATTTTTAGATTTTTGTGTAAAATATTCTAATTAGTGATTTAAATAATTATTTTTACTAAAGGTCGCTTAGCACATATAGTTTCGGTTTAGAGATGATACTATTTCAGTTCTATTCCATAATGACTAGTAAGGTTACGGTTTCTGTTGAAGCAATTAGAATGAAATGGAGAAATGAGATGAGAATGTAATAGTGTGCATCGAGAATAAGAAAAATTGTATTGCAAATATACAAATTTATTTTAAGAATTAAAAAAGCTGTCTCCAAAATTAAAAAATTATCTTGAAAATAGAAATGCATATTTTATTCATGAATCTTATATCCTTTGGAACCGTCTCCATTCCTATGAATAAAACTTAAGAACTTAATAAGATAATTGTCAGTGCAGGACTTTTACACCAATGCTAATGCTAACGTGTCAAGTAGTTAAAACAGAAATCAAGAATTATTTAAAAAGTGAGAAAAGGAGTTTCTAAAAAAATTTTCTTTATTACCAAACATAGTCCTAATATAATAGGATAAGAATTATAAGTAAAAGGAATATAATGCCAGACAGTAAAATGATGTTAAAATATAATTGTAAATTTATATAATAATGAGAAAAAAGTATAGTTAAACCATTAAAAAATCAAATAATATTAAAGAAGACTGAATCATGAATGTATAACGCAGAAAATTTTCATCTTCTTCCTTTAGTAGAAGATAGAAATATAAAAATATATATGCAAAAAAAATAAGTACATATTTAGGATGTCAAAGAAGTAGCTATAATGCTAGCTATTTATATTTTAACTAAAAATAAATATATAATTTTTTAATTAACATAAGCAACTGTGCATGATGTAGCAAAGTAAATGAGTACATTTAGATTGGGTTCCATCAACTCATTCATTAGCTTCAGTATCATGCATAACTAGGAGCAAAAAAATCATCCCCATCAAAGTTTTGTTTTAGTTAGAAATACTAATCATTTGAAAGCGAATCTTAACTTGTTAAAAATGTTTATTTATTAAAACACCCTACAAAATATAATTCAAACATCTAAACTTTAGAAGTGTTCATGATACCACATAAAAATTATGTTTCCATATAATTTATAGAATATTCTGATCAATGGATTCAAGCGAATTTTGAAATTTATACATTTTTTAGAAGTGTAAATACCCCAATGGGATTGCAATTCCAAGATTCAAGGTTACCATCTCTAAAAGAAAAAAAAAAGAGATTCAAGGTTAAAAAACTCCTTTAATTCGTGGTGAAACGAGAAGAAGTTTGGCATGGCTGGCGCTCTTACAAATTAAAAAAGGAGAAGTAGAATAGTCAAAAAGAAGTGACTAGGCTTCTTCCATTTCTGATGTCATCAAGCGAAAAATGGATAAGCTTATCCGACGTCAGGTTAGAAACTTTTGGCAAAGAAGGCTTCTCCAATTTGCATACAAATTATTGTAAATTTTGAACACCAGCTTTTAGTTCATATAAATTATATCACTAGAAAACAACTTCATTGGGATTAAATTACATTTTCCTCCACTCTTGATTAATTTATAATAGCAAGGTGGTATCAAACCATTCACTCGGGAGACTATAAGTTGCTACCTATCTAAAATGAGACAACAAGCTCTTATTTTTGTTGGAAAATGGATTTGGATTGATGAGGATCTCAGCAGAAGTACACACAAAATAAAATAGGATTAAAGAAACAATGACAAGATCAAATAGAAGAAGACATCAAGATTTATGTGGAAAATCGTTTAAACCAAGAAGAAAAGAACCACGGAAAAAGATGATAATACACTGTAACAAATAGGTTATAGAGATGTATATAATAATATCTCAAACATATTCCGTGGATACTTCAAGCACACCCAAACAATAACGCTTTAATAACCATTTCTCTTACATCCCAATGAGACACCTCTCAACAATTGAATCCTTAACTAATTATCCTATGAATAAAACTCTTATGGCCTCTTACGTAAAACTAATATACAATCTCAAACTCGTACAATTAAAATACGCAGAATCCAAAACACACTTAACAAATCTACACATTGGAATGAATTTTGCATACATGCGATCCAACCTGCATCAGTGCATCAATCTTGCACTGATCATGCATCAACTATCAATAACATAAATTGCATTCATTTTCTAACATCATCACATTCACTGTCCGCTCAAGCTCTTCACGATCCAATGTCCATGCACCCTCAGGATCTCATAACCACTGTCCAACGCGGAACTCAGTAAAATACAGTCTATCTACATGTACTTTCCATGTACGTATCTTCAGCATGAGCACAACTATATATTACCACAATAATGCAAAACATCTATAGCTCATGAAGTGTTGTTTCAAAACAATTCGAACTTGATTCCTCCTTATCAACCTTCGATATACGGTGACTCAACCTGACCACCTGCAACAATATAAAATCCTTTTGATTTACATTGTCCACAAGAAGAAAAACACCTCGTCTCATCCAAATATCCATCTTGATCTGAACCACTTTTCATATGTGCATAATTGAAGCAAAATCTTCCCAAATAAACATCTCCATTGCAATGAAAGCACCGAAAGTATAAAAATCCATACTTGAATCACCCAAAACGGACTTCAAAATCATCCAATCAAGCTAGATGTGCACTGCACTTATACTCCACACATGCACCATATCTAAATCACATCTCCTTTCTTCTTCTCTCCCATCCACGACTTCACTCTCCAAAAATATTTAAAAAAAAAAAAAAAAAAAAAACATCTCACGAATATGCCAGCCGCCCAAAGCTTCCTTTCAGCATACGCAGCCATCCACGAGTGCACCCAGCGTCCATCCTTCTCGCCGGCAACCCAACCATGCAACCGCTTCCTTCTTCACCTGCTGAAAAAACCCTCCAGATTTGTGGGGCAACATCCTCTCTTCTACTCTGTCGCCGGAAAAAAAAAACTCATGCCGTTTTCCCAAATCTGCATCATCCTCTCTATTGCTGCCACATTACACTTCAAAGACCATCTGTCGCTTATATAGCCACCGCCTACTAGCCTCTTGCCGCCAACAAATGGTCCGCCACTCATGGCCGCTTCGAAGCACAGCAGCCATCTATTGCAGTTTCCTATCAGAAACACCTCTGTTCAAATCTGTTTCGCCGCGCAGGTCTCCGATGCTGTTGTTCCCTGCTACCGAAATTGCCCCAAACCCACAACCTCGTTTTTCCCAACTCTACCAGATCCAGCTGTCCAACACCATGAAATCTTGTGACTTCATGATCTTGTTTAAAAACATTTGATCCAACATGAAACAACCTCCGAAACACAATTTCAATTATACACACAAAATAAAATAAGATCAAAGAAATAGTAACAAGATTTAACAAAAGAAGATATTAAGATTTATATAGAAAATAATTCAAATCAAGAAGGAAAAATATAAGAGAGAGATAATAATTCACTATGATAAACAAGTTATATAGATATATATAAGATTATCTGAGGTATATTTTCCGGATGCTTCAAATACACCCAAACAAAAACACTCTAATAGTCCTTATTTCTTACACCCAACAAGACACTTCTGTATACTCCACTAAATCCTTAACTATCCTCTTATACAAATAGAACTCCTATAAGCTCTTATACAAAATTAGTACATAATCTTATACTCAAATAACTAAAATATATAAAATACAAGACACACCTGATATATTTATTTATTGAAAGAGACTAACTACTCTTAAGAGAGGCCAAATGCTCTCATTTAAAATGACGTCGAAATTTCAAATATAGGATTCTAACCCACTCATAGCAGTAGTAGACGTCCTTATTGCCTGGCCATCGCAAGCTTTCTTATTTTTTAATCTTTATGTGTGCCTATCTTTATTCTTTATTTATATTTTTTAAAAAACTTCAAAAAATATTATTTTTTGTCTATCTATATTCAATAGTAAAATGGGGTAAAAAAATTCATTAACTTTTGAAATTTTGTAATAGAATACAGAAAAATCTAAGATTAATTAATCATGATATATTAATTAAATACACATGGCCCACATAAAAAAATAAAAAAAAAATACGAGGAGCCCTATATTAAGCAACAGCCGGCTGCAAGAGATCATGATCGTATATATTTTCCATACATATTATTTGGATATTTGAAGGTGTGCCTTAGGGTGTAGTTGCTACGAATTTTGCTACATCGATGGTGATGAAATGAAAATCCACATAGCCATTTCTTTGGAATAATTTGTTTTACTATCACAATAATAGCTATTTATTTAGGGTGTGATTTATTAGATTCATTAGGATATATTAATATTTTAATTGAGGAATACTATTTTAGACGGTTTAGTTATTGAAAAATTCGAAATAGATATATAAATTAAATAAATTTATTATGCTAATCTTATACTTTTTTCAAATAGAGCCGTGCACGTATATTTCATTTTGATGAAACTTGATGCTATAGTTAAGATAAATGATTTAAGTGCAATGGATAGACTGGATTTTGATTTGGAGGCCGTTTGAAGACTATTGCGCAATATCCCATATTTATTTAACATTATTCATATCAACGGATAACAAGTACGTATTGCTTTATTATCGTATCCTTAGTCCTAAAATCATAGTTTTATTTTTACTCGGATAATTCATGTAAAATAACTTATGGTGTTAACTTTAGGAATGGGCATTGAATGCTACATTATTTGTTTCTGTTAAGCTGTAATTATATCCAAGACATGTACTATATATTTTAATACTAATGTTTTGGAAAATATTCACCTACCAAATCAAACATTTAGCAATATGTACGCAAAAAAACATATTTATAGTGAATGGCGTGGATGGGATCATAATATGATGAATGGCACGAAATATTCGTTTGCAAGCATGTAAAAGTTTTCAAATGAATCTGATTTATGATTTAGCCTATTAGCAACCTAACGATCGTTTTTCTATAACTGTTTTATTTGGGTGTGTTTGGGAAATAGTAAAACTTTTAGATAAAAAATTTTAAATATAAAAATTTTTGAAATATAAAAAATAATATGTTATGATAAGTGTAATAACGAGTATCAAAGAAAATAAAGTTAAAATAGATAAATTAGTAATATAATTAGGTATATAAAAATAATTAAAAAGTATGATAGTTGTATAGGAAAATTAAATAAATGATTAAAAACAAAATACCTATAAAGAGTAAAAAAATTTTGTTAAAAAGTTCTATAGATTAACAAACATGCCTTTTTAAAACTTTATTATAATTATTCTAATTATGACTCATATTATATTGCATTATTCTCTTTTTTTTAAAATTATTTTACAAATTGCATAAGTGTAATGATGAGTATTAACCTGTTGTGCGCTAGGCCCACTGTTAACACCGTTGGCAACGATTGCAACAGTGCGTGTTCGAAATAGTGCGGCTGCTGTCCCTTGGTTATTTAATTGGGAGTTGTTTATCTCCCTATTTTTTTAAGGTGAAGCAGTGCCTTCATGTTGTTTGGGTGGAGGTTTTGTCTCAAATTTTATTAGAGTAACAGTTGGTCTCCTAAAAAATTTGTAAAAATTTCTTAGAATTTAATTGAAATATATATTGAGATAGATGCAACATGCATACTAATAAAAAATTATTAGTATTAAATAAAATAAAATTAAAATAGATAAGTTAGTTATATATAAATAATTAAAAAAGACAGTAGTTGTATAAAAAATGAATAAATAATTAAAAATAAAGTACCCATAGATAGTAAAAAAAAATTTGTGAAAAAGTTTTATAAATTACCAAACATATCTTTTTATTTAAACCTTATTACCTTTACTTTTAATTATTACTCATATTATATTACATTATTTTCTTATTTTTTTTTGAAAAAAAATGTAAACAAATTTGCTCACGCAATGACCCAAAGGCATTTGTATGGTGCTGCAGCGTTTACTCAAGTCAAGAAGCATGTGGGCGTGAGTCGTTCTGATGGCATCTGTAAAGGCCGGATGCTTTTGGGCCCGTCTTGTCCACACGTGCCGACATAGATTATTATTGACACGTACGTGGTGGGTCCGGAGCTTTTGGATCGTCATCCACCAAACCAAAACCACAGGCCCTTTACGCTACTTCACGGAATTGGATTCTGAAAAATAAAATGAAAAGGGGCGCATTAGAAAGTTCTCCTCCGAATAAAAAATTAAAGTAATTTTTTAAAGAATATAATATAATTTTTTAACGGTTTAGATTTCTTTGCTACTTCCTTCCATCCCAGCAGCATCATTTGACGGGGACAGGGCTCTGATTGCAGTGGCCCCCACATGTCTGAGCAAGCGCGGCGTCGCTTTCGTGGAAAAGGACAAGGAGAAGGGAACTACACGCGGCGACAAAAGAAGGGTTATCTCGCCACGTGGCGAACCCCGTACGTTTGATGGCCGGCTCGGATCGCAGGAGGCCACGTGGAGCTACGTGGATCCTTCGGCTCCACGGATTCCTCATCCGCACGGCGGAGAACAGTTTCATGGACCAGAAATATGGACTTGCACAGGCCTTTTATGGGCCTTAGTATTCTCTATAGGCCTAATTAGGTACTGAGCTACTTTACAGGTCGTATTGGGTCCAACTGCCACGGTGTCGGCCAGTGTTCTCTCTTTACGAAAAATTTATAAGAATGCCTCGAGACTTAGGGTGTGTTTGTTTAGGGTAAAAAAGTGTTAATTAAAATTTTTCAATCTAAAATTTTTCATTCTCCATAATTATTCTATTTTTTAATTATTTTTTTACATTTTTCTATACAAATTACCCTACTTTTCAATCATTTCTACACAACTACCCATACAACTAACCTATCTATTTTAACTTTATTCTTTTTACTTCTCATCATTACTCATATTATATCACATCACTTTCTATTGATTTGACAACTTCTACTCCAAAAACTTTTCATCAAAAGTTTTACCTCCAACCAAACACACCCTTAAATTAAAATAGACGTTGAGATGAATATAAAAATATATACCAATAAAAAATGCGTAAATTATTGTAACAGCTAACAATTTCAAAGCTGTCAATTGAACATTTGTGTAGCATAAACCCATATGCACATATGGAGCCTTAACTGCAAAACCCCGCCAAGTAATTTAACCATTGAGTTTCTTTAACCATCATCTTCTTCTTTATTCAAATAAAAAAGAATTCAAAAATAATATATTTTTTTATTTATTTTGTTTTATATGATTTATTACACAGTTTATTTAAAAAGCTCGTGAGTAAATGAGGGAAATCACTTATGAGTATTGACCTTTTTATCTTTAGTGTTAATTAAGTTCAATGGGTTGATCTTGTTAGCCTGGGTTAAGAATGAGGTACTTAGTCTATGCACAAAAACTTACTTAAAATTGTATTTTATTTGTTATAAAGTTGATAATATAGGCGTATTTACTATACGTATAAAGTTTGATCAATTTTAGAGATGCGTATATAATTTTTTAAAAATTTTAGTAATGAAAAATACTTTCAAAAATGATAAAACTAAATTTATGAATTAACTATATCTACATTAATAATTTTAAAGGAAAAATTTGAAAAAATAAAAAATAAGTTTTAGTGCTTGCCCGAGAATAAAAAATAAGTTTTAGTACTTACCCTCGGACTTTGGTGTAAATCGAGTCAAGTTAGATTGGGTTAAACACGACCCTAACTCACTTTTTAAAATCTAAACCCAGCTCTACTTTCAACCATATTTCTTACGCCTTAACTCGACTTTATTTTAATATAATAAAAATCAGTTCAGTTTGAATTAAAAATCAAGTTAATAGATATATAATATTTAAAATATTTTTCTTGATTAAATCTTTTTAAATATAAATTTATATAAAAGAATAAAAAAATCTTTTTTACATGAATACTTTTCGATTTATGACTTATACAATAATATAAATACTAAATAATCTTATTTTAAATCAATAATGTCTAGTTAATTCATATATATTATGTGCATATATAAGACTATTTATTCATAATTTATTATATTGTATACTAATACATGAAATTGATTTTAGTTAGGTTGATAATCATCTAACTTGAACCAACTCACTTTTAAAAATTAGGTAGGTTCAAATCGGATTATATAATTTATTTTTTTCAAAACGACTCACCAATCCAGTTATAAATCGGGTTAAATTAGTTGAGTTCAGATTGAAACTAATCTTATTTACACTCTTACCCCGAGCTAACAAGATCAGCCCTCATCAAGTTCATGCTCTAGCATACCCAATTTTATGAGTTAGAACTACAAAACATGCCAAAGACACCCGATTTTTGTACCCTATTTGCAGCCTACTTTAGAGATATGTCATTTAATGTCAATCGTACTCCACATGATTAGGGGTGTAATTATTTAATTTAGAGGTGTGCAAGCGGAACTGTTGCAATTCCAATGTAAAATGAATTATACTCTGCAGCTTCCTCAGCCGTGGTAGGTGTGCGAATCGTTGCATAAAAAGGGCTTCCATCTGGTTTCGAATTGCTTTCTAATCCAACTTCCGATGTGTTGAACCCAACCCAAGTTTATCAATCCACCTTCCAAACCCGACCCAAACCAAGCAGATTTAAAATGGGTTGGGTTCAGCCGTACTCGGGTTTGGAAGATGGGTTGATTAGTTGGGTTGGGTTGGGTTCAACACATCGGAAGTTGGGTTGGAAAGCAATTCGAAACCGGATGGAAGCCCTTTTAATACAACGATTCCACACCTGCAGCGGCTGAGGTAGCTGCAGAATATTATTCATTTTACGTTGGAATTACAACAGTTACGAATCATTTGCAAATGCAGCCATCTTGTATTATTTCAAAGCCATAAATTGTAATGAGGACGAAGGCAATCTGAAAATTCTAGAGTTTCGAAATTGCTTTCATTTATACAGAAAACTCCCTAGGCTCATGTCTATGATAGCTCGGCAATTAGTTTTTATTTTCTTAAAAAGTAAATTTTTATTTTTTTAATAAATAATTAATTTTATTTATCCTTCACCTTCTATTTGATTCTCGTGATGTTTTATGTTTTATTTCTATCTAGGCTGCTATCAGTGCAAGAAAATATATTTTTAGTAACCATTACTAAAAGGAAAATACATGTGCAAGGGAAAATTCCCTCATGAATTGATGATGATTTTATAGGCGAGGAGAATATTTCTTATTTATGGCGATATCGTTTCATTAGTAAAGAAAATTTTCCTTACGTATAATAGTATTTCGAAACATAAAACTATTAAATTATTTACAACTAAATTTCTTTCTGTTGTTGTGGTTACTACAAATAACATGTCAAAAATGATTGGCAAATGTCTTTGTTTTACAACTAAACTTTAATCTTTTGCAAGAATTTTTTTTTAAAATTTCCGAAAATAAGAATTCTGTTAGTCATGTAGTGATTATTCTGGTCGATCTTTCAGTAATTCTGGATTTTTGCTAAATTCAGGTCGGCAATTTGGATGGTCAAAATTATACCAAGCCACGCGCCGCCATGCGACCTATTTTAACATATGACCCAGCCCAGCTTTTAAGGTTGGGTTGGGCTGGGTGGGTTAGTCTAAGTTAAATCTAAGTTCAGTTGGATTGGATTTGGAGGTTTAGGAAATAACCCTAAGTTGAGAAAAACTTAGGTAATAAAATAAGTTGGGTAGCCAACCCAGCGCAGCTCAGTTGATCGTGGAGGCTGCCAATAAGCTAATGAACATGGTGTCGACTTCTCTTGATGGTGGGGGTTTATTGTTGCCTTCCGTGTGATCATTGAGCTTGATTACAATATAAAATGAAATATAATAGTATACAATTAAAAAAAAAAGTCGGGTTAAATTGACACTGAACCCAACTCAATTGCCCCTGTCCCTCGTAATCCCACGCCGACTGACGCAACTTTGTTTTTATAGGGGTTGCGTTGTATTTTTATGACATGGGCATGCAAAAAAGGGATTGAGCGTGAGTACCAGACTAGGTTTTGTAAACCGGGTTGGGGTATAGTATTAAAATATTAATATTTTACACATATCCACCCTTCCTTGAGCCCAATCCTATGCACCCGGGTGCATTCAGCCTCAATGCACCCGGGTGTACTACACCTATTTTTTTTATTTTTATTTTTAAATTTTTTCATGAAGCTGTTAATATAGGTTTATTTAACATATGTATCAATTTTTACTATTTTTGGAGATTTTTAGATATTTTTTTTAGATTTTTAAAAATCAGTGACATTTTCAGTAATTTAACAAATGAAATTACTAAAGAGAATGATAATGACACAGCTTTAGTCAATCTACAATATTGGTTTTCTACTGAAATAGAAACATTAAAGCTTAATAGTACAGAACCAACATATTCTATAAATAATAGTATAGCTAAACTTTTACAATTAGCAGAAAAAGTCTTGCTTAATATAAGAACTCCATTAACGATCAGATAATCTTATCAACTGGGAAAACTCTGAAAAACATAAAAATGAACGGTTTCTTAAAAAGTTTAATATATATAGGAAAAGTTCTAGCAAGAACAATAACAGAGAAAAATCAGATAATTAGAAATAATGCTGAAAAATATAATAGATTATTAGAGACAAAAGAAGATTTAGAAGAAGAAGTACAAGAACTTAAAATAGTAGTAGATGAATTTAAATCTAAGTTAGAAAATATGAAAAATTCCGCAAAAAACTAAACCACCCAATAGCATAGAACTATAAAGGTGAGCCCTTAAGAGTTAATTGAATATTATGATATGAGTACTTTTGAATCTTATAAAATTAAGAAAAAAGTAGAACTTGTAATAATTAGACAACAGAATTTTATGGTAAAACACGTAATAATAGAACAATTAGACCCAATAATTAAGTGTTTACAAAAAACAATAGACAATTTAGATGAATTACACCCAGAAGACGAACATATAGTAGAAGAAATATCATCTAAAATAGAGCAAATTAGGACAGAAATAGATTTAGCTGTTGGAGAAATACAAGAAATAAGAAACGCAATAAACAATATAAGAGCAGTAAAATTAAAACATTAAAACAATATTCGATCATAATATAAACCCAACTCGCCCCCTCAATGGTATCAGAGCTTAACACTTCAAATGAGAATATTAAATATATTATTATTACATATACGAACTTTAATAAGTTATAAAGATTTCCTATTAGAAGTTTTAGAAAGTGATAATATAAGGGAACGACAATATTACTTAGAACAATTGGAATGGACAAATACAGAAATTCAGCTAGTTAGAAGTCAAATCTCTTTATTTCTGACATAAAATGATTCAAAAAATCAACATCAAAGTAAAAAATAAAAGAAAGCATAAAACAGTAAATATACAAACATTTTACACAGACCCATTAAATCAAAAAATAATGGAACAAAAATATACAAGATGGCAAGTTCAAAAAATAATGGAACAAAGTTATAAAAAACAACAAGATCAGAAAATCAAAGAATTAGAAAAACAAATAATTACTAAAAATCTTCCAGATTTACAGCTAGAAAGTAATGATTGGATAGAAAAGTATTATGGCAAATAATTCGAATTTAAATTATAATACTAACTTAGAGACTTCCAGTACAAACCCAAAGATATCATTACAAAAACATAATCAACAAATTAAACAAATGATAAAACAAATAAAAGATAATAAACATTCGTTCGAAAACAATCCACATAAATATACAGTAATTCTAAACGCTTATAAGTATGTTGAAACACAAATATCTGAAGCATTAGAACAACTAAATGGCAAATAATCCTGATTTAAATTTCCATCAAGACATAATAAATAATATCTACCTTTTAAGATTAGATGATAGAATATGCGTCTTTGCTTTTAGAAACCTAATAAGAAATACAATAAGACTAATGGAACAACAACTAGAACACATAATAAATCAAAATACCAGGAGAAATTTTAGACTAAAAATAGCATTATACAAGGCAATAGAAAATTGGTTAACAACACAATATTAACAATGAAAAGAATAGAATATTTAGATTTAGATATTAAACCACAAGGTCAACAAATTATTTTACAAGAAAAACTAAATATTAAATGTAATTGTAAAGAATACAAAAATCATGTCCTTCATAATACAAATAGTGAGCATAATACTATAATAGACTTACTAATAAATTTAGCAGAACATTTAAAAGAAACTTGCAAAAATATTCAATATAGTCTAACAAAAGTTGAAAATCAAATTAAAAACAAAAACGAACAAATCAACACTTTAATAACCAATCTAGAATACATTAAAAATCAAAACAACGAATTACTAGAAAAACAAAGACAAGAAAATATAAAACTAAAACAAAATATTGAAAAAATAAAAGAAGATACTAACACCACAGAACTAATGATGTTAAAAGATATAAAAATAGAAATAACCAACATAAATCAATTAACAAAAGAAATTAAAACCATAGTAAATGGATAAACTAATAATCAGTCAAGTAGATTATAATATAGCATTAGAAATAGCGCAGAAATGGCATAAAGAATCTGTAGGCCTAACAACCTATGAAGGAACTTCAAAAGCAGATATTATATATCCAAAAATATTAAACTTACAAACAATAATGTTAGTAAGAATACATGATAAACTTAATACATTAGATGAAAAAATAGAATTATTAGAAGAAAAATTAAAAATAGTAGCCACAAATCAAGCAGTAAATGAATTAGAATCAATGTTTAAAGGATTAAAAGTTCAAACAGAATCAGAAAAAATTAAAAAACCAAGAAAATGCAAAACCTGGTAATATTTAGAAAGAAAGAAAAACCAATGATAAATATTAGTGAATTAATAGATATAAAACAACAATTAGAAAAATTTAGAAACAGCAAACTAAATCTTTTAAAGAAAGCAAAAATATATGAAAAAGATAACTTAATTTCAAAAAGTGTTATAATTAAAACAAAAACAGAACAAGAAGTAAGTTGTGTAGACCCAACGGAACAAATCAGTATACCCCTAATAACATCAGAAAAAAGAGCTAAAATTAGAAAACAGCTATATAAAGAAATACATTTAGGATTAGTTATTATAGGAGTACAAGGACTTCATAATAGTGGACAAGGAGCGAAAACACTAGTATGTTTATATGATCAGAGAATAACTGATGAGGTGGCCAAGCTCACACTGGCGTTCCGTGAAGGTTGGTTGGGATGAATCAACAGCAGGAGAGAGGCAGCCAAGCACCATGCCAACATATCTAGTCAGAGCATGCATCTAGGAGTTCTTGCCACGACATCACATGCCATCCTAACACAAACATTCTTCACTGTTTATTATAAGTCGAGGACGAGTCAATTCATCGTGACGATGCCCCTGAGAGGAGGTTTAGTGGCACCATTGTTGGAGTTGGAGAGGTTTCCTATCAATGGAAAGATTCTCAATGGAGATCTTTAAAAGTTCAATGGGATGAAGCTGCTACTGTTCAACGGCCTGATAGGGTCTCTCCATGGGAAATAGATCCTTTTGCCGCATCAACATCTATAAGTCTGAACCAACAATCAGTCATTAAGAGCAAGCGATCCCGACTGTCGATATATACTATATATCCCGTTCTTTCATTCTTCGATTCCTTCGAACCTAATCCCGCAGAAATGTCTTCTGCTGGCTTCAGCGGTGATGAAACTGCTCCGTTCTTCGGATTCCTTGGCGCTGCTACTTCCCTCGTCTTCTCCTGCATGGGGGCTGCGTACGGGACTGCCAAAAGCGGGGTCGGTGTTGCCTCCATGGGAGTTATGAGGAAGTCAATCGTCCCAGTCGTTATGGCTGGTGTGTTAGAGCCAATGCTCAGCAGCCAAAACTTTTTGTTGAGATGATCCTCATTCTCATCTTTGCTGAAGCACTGGCACTTTATGGCCTTGTTGCGGGCATCATTCTTTCTTTCCGAGAAGGCCGGATCCAAGAACTCGAATCTGTTTGCTAGGAGCGTTCTCCGCATGTATTGACATGCCGCTCTGCCTGTCTCCTCCGTCACATCAGGAGAATTACAGTTCGTTTACCTAACATGCCCTCAAGAATCGGATATTGGGTCATTGGTATTGAAACATTTGTCAAAGCAGTATTTTAAAGCAGTTCTTCTACAAACTGTGTTAGTCTAGTCCCTTGCTTTACACCTGTTGCCAACTTCACGCGGATGCAGTGGAGTTCTCTCTCATACTTCAATTGTCCGGTGCATGGGTGCTGTCTATCTGAAGCGGGGATGGGACGACCCAGACGCTCGATGGAAAAGATACTGCATTACGCCGAATGGTTGCGTGATGCAGTCCTATGGGCCTATGCTGTTGATGTTTTAATGCTGATGCTAGAAGCATGGACAACTGTCCAGCTACCTGAAAGGTTCTTAAATGGTAACAACCACAAACCTGTCCAAGGACACGCAAATGACGAAAAATTCTGGCATGAAACATATATCTCAACGATAAACAACCAATACTTTGTTTTCACTGGATTCGGAAGCACGCGACCAAGATCCGACAGAACCACGTGGACTACCAGCGGTCGGTGCGGCTGACCGAGCAGCGGTTGTCTCTGAAGGAGAGGGAGAAACGAGCTATTCAGGCATGGACGTCTAGGAAACGGATGATGCTAGCGATTTGGGCGCTTTTCTTTGCAGCCATTGCCAACCACATCGCCGTATACTCGCCATCCTCATCTCCACCTTCCAACACCACAAACAGCCTTCCGCTATCGATCAAGACACATTTGCTGAGTATACAGCGAGGATGTCGTTCGAACGGCCGTTGCTGAACGGAGTGGCGTACGCAAAGCGTGTGGTTCATGCATGCAGGGAGGTGAGGAAGATCTAGGAGGCGTTGAAGAGAAGCTGGGCTTTTCTCTGCATCAAGGCATTCAATCCGGAGACAAAGTGGAGTCCGAGACGGACGATGGAGATCCGTTTTCCGGCGAGGACAAAAGAGGCGGCCCTCCGGCGAGAAGATGGTGGCCTTCGAATCCAAGCTGAACTCGTTGCGAGCAAATCGAGAAAGGATCTGAGATTTTCCGACCGCCGAGTCGCCGATGAGGGCTATCTTGAAAACGTAGTCGATCTTCTGGTCGCTGTAGCACCCGCTGGCCATTTCAGCATAAAGAGAGCGGATGAGCAATTCATCTCCTTAGACGTCGATACCGATGAATCAGTTGAGAATGTGAAAGCGCTTCTTGAAGTGGAGACACGTGTATCACTTCAGCAGCAACAGTTGCTTTTTAATGGAAAGGAGATCAGGAATGCAGAACGTCTGAGTTCTCTTGGTGAGATGAGGAAGAAGAGCTTGGAAAGCTTTGGTTTGGGTCCGGCGAAGTATTGGGTAACGGTGACGTTCTCAATCGATAGCTGGCAGCTCTGTTTCATGAGGAAGATCTGGGAGGCGCTGCGGACACGGGCGATGGCGAGGTGCTGAACTTCTACGTGCTGAAGCGGCCGGGCGTGGACGAGCTGTTGGAGCAAATCAGCAAGAGCTTCGAGATCGTGGTGTTCACGGCGGGATTGAGGGATTTAAAGCGGGTGGTGATCGTGGACGACAACCCAAATGCTTACGTTTTCCAGCCGGGGAATGCAGTGCGAGAGAGCCCGTTCATCGATGATCTTGGAGATGAAGAGCTCCAACGGGTAATGAAGTTTCTGGAGCAGCAGCAAAGGATGCAACGGCGAACGAGGGAGTGGCTACCATCAAGGTTCCGCGGAACTCAATTCCGCGTGATAGAATTTGCCAGTTCCGCGCGGACCGCAGTTCCGCGGCAACGAAGTTCCGCGTGAAGACGGTTCCGCGTGAAAGCGGTTCCGCGGGAAGACGGTTCCGCGTGAACTTGCATCCGCGGAACCCATCCCGAGCCGGCAGAAAACCTATAAATACCCGCATTCGGCCCTTCATTCGACACAACGGAAAAACAACAACAACAGCGAGGAGAGGGCGAGGACGAGCAAGAGAGATCTCTCCCGCGCTCAAAAAAAGAGGGAATGTGAGTTCTCAGATATATATTTTTCAGTTTCTTTAATATATATATATATATATTATATATAAATATATATATACATATATATTATTTTCAAAAACTACTTTTCCCAGCGTGGATACTCCCCGACTGGCGGGTTGAATTGATACACGGGTTAAGTATATTTTCTCCTATAAAAATATATATATGTATATTATTTATATATAAATATATATATACATATATATTATTTTTAAAAAAAAACTACTTTTCCCAACGTGGATACTCCCCGACTGGCGGGTTGAATTGACACACGGGTTAAGTATATTTTCTCCTATAAAAATATATATATGTATATTATTTATATATAAATAGATATATACATATATATTATTTTTAAAAAAAAAAACTACTTTTCCCAACGTGGATACTCCCCGACTGGCGGGTTGAATTGATACACGGGTTAAGTATATTTTCTCCTATAAAAATATATATATGTATATTATTTATATATAAATATATATATACATATATATTATTTTCAAAAACTACTTTTCCCAACGTGGATACTCCCCGACTGGCGGGTTGAATTGACACACGGGTTAAGTATATTTTCTCCTATAAAAATATATATATGTATATTATTTATATATAAATATATATACATATATATTATTTTCAAAAACTACTTTTCCCAACGTGGATACTCCCCGACTGGCGGGTTGAATTGACACACGGGTTAAGTATATTTGCTCCTACAAAAATATATATATGTATATTATTTATATATAAATATATATATACATATATATTATTTTCAAAAACTACTTTTCCCAACGTGGATACTCCCCGACTGGCGGGTTGAATTGACACACGGGTTAAGTATATTTTCTCTTATAAAAATATATATATGTATATTATTTATATATAAATATATATATACATATATATTATTTTCAAAAACTACTTTTCCCAACGTGGATACTCCCCGACTGGCGGGTTGAATTGACACACGGGTTAAGTATATTTTCCCTCTTTTAAAAATAAAAATAAATATATATGTATTTTCTATAAAAATATATCAGAATATACATATATATTCAAAGGCATCCAAAAATTAAGATTTTGATTTCTAAGATTATATAAATATATATATACATATATATATATATCAAAAAAAAAAAAAATGATGACGACTTCTTCGCTCAATCCGAGCCAAAAATCTCTAAAAAGCCCAAGCTGGCTCAAAATTTTCCAAAAAAGCCCAAGCTGGCTCAAAATTTTCCAAAAAGCCCAAGCTGGCCCAAAAATCTCCAAAAAGCCCAAGATGGCTAAAAATTCTCCAAAAAGCCCAAGCTGGCTGAAAATTTTCCAAAAAACCCAAGTTGGCCCAAAAATCTCCAAAAAGCCCAAGATGGCTAAAAACTCTCCAAAAAGCCCAAGCTGGCCCAAAAATCTCCAAAAAGCCCAAGATGGCTAAAAATTCTCCAAAAAGCCCAAGCTGGCTGAAAATTTTCCAAAAAGCCCAAGTTGGCCCAAAAATCTCCAAAAAGCCCAAGATGGCTAAAAACTCTCCAAAAAGCCCAAGCTGGCCCAAAAATCTCCAAAAAGCCCCAGATGGCTAAAAAAATCTCCAAAAAGCCCAAGCTGGCTCAAAATTTTCCAAAAAGCCTAAGTTGGCTCAAAAATCTCCAAAAAGCCCAAGATGGCTAAAAACTCTCCAAAAAGCCCAAGCTGGCTCAAAATTTTCCAAAAAGCCCAAGCTAGCCCAAAACCCTCAAAAAAGCCCAAGCTGGCTCAAAATTCTCCAAAAAGCCCAAGCAGGCCCAAAAACCCTCCAAAAAGCCCAAGATGGCTAAAAACCCTCAAAAAAGCCCAAGCTGGCCCAAAAATCTCCAAAAAGCCCATAATGGCCCAAAACTCTACAAAAAGCCCAAGATGGCTACCAACCCTCCAAAAAGCTTGAGATAGCTCAAAAATCTCCAAAAAGCCCAAGATGGCTCAAAAATCCCCCAACAAGCCCAGTTGGGCTCAAACCCTTTTTAATGGTCAAAGTTGACCTAAAAATACTTTTAAACCCGGTTAAATCCATTTCTTGGTAAAACCACCCAATTATTCAATCCAGAGGCTGAAAGCGGGAGACGCTGGTTTCTTGTACAAGTACAGAAGCTGAAAGCGGGACACGCTGGTCTGCTGTGTAAATCCAGAAGCTAAGAGCGCACTTAGTTTGCTGTGTAGGGTCACTAGTGTAGTCGACGGGCCCCTCACTAGTTCCTAAACCGAGTCATCGCTGGTCGACGGGCTAAGCGTAAACTCATATTTATGTCATGGCGCGTGGCGTCATGTACCTCATATTCAAATTATGGCGCGTGGCGTCATATACCCCATATTTAAGTCATGGCGCGTGGCGTCATGTATTTCATATTCAAGTTATGGCGCGTGGCGTCATATACCTCACATTCGAGTCACGGCGCGGGGCGAAGTGTACTCATTTATCTTTATATTTTTGTTAGACACGATTTTTCGTGCACTTGTAAAGACGTAGAAGGATCTTCTATGCACTTCATTATTATTAAGCATTTTTTTTTTATGGACCATTGTATTCAGCTCTTTTAATCAAGGGTTTTCTCGTTGGAGATGTAAAATCAGAATGTGGAACACAATGCAAAATATTTCTGTGATATACTTTTCGGACTCGGTTAAAGAATTGGAT
Source organism: Annona cherimola (assembly GCA_030490835.1). Lineage (NCBI taxonomy): Eukaryota > Viridiplantae > Streptophyta > Magnoliopsida > Magnoliales > Annonaceae > Annona > Annona cherimola. Next base: position 82,912,327 of record CM059975.1, on the reverse strand, counting down.
GCTTTAAAATTTTGCTGGGGAATTAATTAAGCATTTATTCTCAAAGCCACAGGGAAACAAATTTATCTTTAACCAAGTGTATGAAATTATGATTTTTCTCACGAGGCCGAAACAAATGGTGAACCCGACGTGAAACATTCTCCCTTCATCTTTAAGAGCTGAAAACTATGGTCTTTATAATTTCTCACTTTTAACACTCTGAAGTGCTCTTTTGCAGATATTCATGGCGCATTCGATGGCTTTTGGATTCTTGCCCAATGGTGGTTTTGTCATTTCTATGCCAAACCACATGGATGCGGCTATCCCGCATCATTTTATTCGTGTACCAGAGAAGCCGGAGCACCGTGTCTATCGACACGTCGACTACTCTCCTGCAGCGATAAAGCAAAGAAGAGACCGATCTGCACTACTCAAGGAGCCTCTTATTGCTCAAGGCTCGAAGACCACTCCTATTCAACCAACAAAGTCTCTGCAGGCGCCAATCCAAATGGGCCCGCCTGCTCGACAGTCGGACTATGCCAAAAAGTCCGCCCGTCGGTTTGCTGCATCAGCCCAACCAGCAGCACAACAGCCTGCAGGACAATCTGTCTTGTGGTCCCATTCCATGAAAAGGCCTGTAAGACGATCTACTGCAACCCGGCTAGCGCCAACTGGCCAACCAGAAGCCAATGTTCCCCGAAAAGGGGGCAAAACTGTGCCAAATCCTGTTCAATGCGCCATCACTCGCCAATTTGGTCGAGCTGCCTCAAGGGTTGTTGACCTAGCCCCCCGACTTAACCAAAGTGACACCCAAGAGCGGAAGGAGTCAAGAAGACAAACCAAGTTTTCTCAGCTGGAGGCTCCATTGGCCGATGGAGGGGACGACCAATTCAAGCCGCAAGGACCTATTATTGTCCGATCCGGTTTAGGCACATTGCGATTCGTCATCCCTGATCCGACACATTCGCCCCATCAGTCAACAAATGCTCCATCTAGCTCACGAGCTAGAGTCAAATCTCCAGGTCACTATGAGACTGCCAACATAGTGACGGTTCCTCATCATGCATCAAGGAAACCAAGGAGAAAAGCGCAGCAGAAAAAGCAGTTCGGGAAAACAACTTCCCGGTTAAACTTGAAGGCTTCGCCACCACTGCCACCAGGGCCAAGATATAGGCTGTTCTCGCACCCCCAACAAAGGGGTAGACCGCAAAAGAAGCCACTGCAGAGCGCTCACAAATTAAGAGCGCCTCAAAAGCCAAGACTCTTTAGCGGGTGGCAGTATCCCCAGAGGCGCCATACGACGTATCCACGTTCGGTGCTTAGGCTGATCCCTGATTTCATACACAAAAATCAATTCGCCTCATTGATCAGACTGAGGGAGGATATGACTTATGCGCCTGCTGTTGCCCCGTTCCGAGAAGAGCACCGGATGCCGCACCCCAAGAGAGAAGCTAAAAGGAGGAGACGTCTCCTCCAGACGACAGAAGTCAACATGGTGGACCTCACCCAGCCTAGCACTTCCAAAGCATCGGAGATGTTAACCCGGTCAAGGGCAGCCGCAATGCCCATTACACCGCCATTCTGTAGCCTCTCTCATCCTGAAGGGGTCAGGGCCGCCCTCCCAAGAGGTCAATTTGAAGCCTCTTACATGGTGGGCGAAGAAGAAGAGGTTCTTACACCCAAGTCTCAGCTCATTCATGACCTCCGGGAGGAGATTAAGAGTATGAAACGGGCTATGGAAACTCAAGGCAACAAGACATCAGGTTCCCATCAACCACCATCACCAAGGAACCGTCAATCAGTCCATCAGCCCGAGAAACCAATTAGGCAGCAGACCGAGGAAGATGAAAATGCAGAATTGGAGCAAGGCTTTCTGCAGTTCAATAATTTGCGTATCAATACCCCTCGAACGCAAGACGCGCGGGTAAACACACCCATGGGGTCTCCACCCAGGTTTATGGCACAAAAGGAGATGGTGCATCAGCTTGTGGCCGAATGCCTTCGTCGACAGGCACCTCAACTCACGGGTGTCCCTACGACGACAATCAATAGACCTTATCCCCCAGAGGTTGAAGCAGAGTTGCTACCTAGGGATTTGAAGCCACCGAAGATCCAATTCGATGGGACTGGGAGCGCGTTAAAGCACCTGGCATCATTCCACTATGCCATGGGCAATTGGGCGCACCATTCAAATTTTTGTCTTCGCATGTTCCCCAATACTCTATCTGGCGATGCTTTCCAATGGTACATATCTCTCCCAACCGGCTCAGTGCAGACATGGGAAGAGATGAAGGAAATATTCACCTCCCGATTTGTTGATACTACACGAGATGTACAACTATCGGAATTATCTACCTTGTCCCAAAAGAAGGACGAGCCGGTTGAAGACTACATCACTAGATGGCAAAGGGCCGCTAATCGATGTCAAGCACCCCTCTCTCAAGCAATGAAGGTCAATCTTTGCCGAAATGGCATCAAGACGGAAATCTCGTTGCTGATGAATGAACAACTAAGTACATTTCAGGCCCTAGCTACAGAAGCTTGTCGAAAAGAGTATTTGTTGTCTCAACAAAAAGCTTGGAAGAAGGAGTCATCCACAACTACTACATTTAAGAAGAAGAAAACTGGAGAGACCTCTGTGAACACCACGGAAGTTAAGAAGCAGCCAGATAAAGCAAAGCCGCCTGTAAAAGAGCAGCCTGCAAGACCCTTCCGAAGAGAGGAAATCCAATATGCCTTTGGGGAAGATGACGTGGAGACGCTATTCCAGCATCTCATGTCGACCGGGCTATTCGAGTTGCCCCCCCCAAAAAGACCAGAAGAAGTTGGACGCACTTCTCACCAGCGATATTGCAGTTACCACCGATATGTCGGTCACCCCACCAAGAAGTGTTGGGATCTCCAAGCAATATTGCAAGATTACATCGACAAGGGGGTTATAAAACTCAGTCCTCCAGCGCAAGCTTCATCAAATGTTGTGACAATTGAGATAGCAGAAAAGGGTGATTGGGAAGTGGTTCGAAAACCACCAAGCCTAAGACAGACAAAAAGATGCCTCAAAGATTTATGCAGAAAAGACAAAAGAATAAGGGATAAGGCCATTCTCCCTTTCTTCTCAAGGCATTTGAGGCAATCCTCACGGGTGCAACCATTCATGATCATGGACTTTTTGCAGCCCGAGTTGCTACTCCCATTCTATCAACGGTTTGCTGGAAGATCACCTCGACCAGAAAAAGAAAGATACATTCTCGAGGAGTTACCAAATACAACTCCATGTGAGAATGGTCCGTTTTGGGACCGAGATAGCAACAACGGAGAAATCGAAACTTGCTATCATATAAATGCGTCTGCATCCAAGCCTGCAAAGCGGCGAAGAACTGCCTCGGTGCTCATCCCTAACTACACCAAGTTTGAAGTTGGGATGTCACCGGTAAACCATATCATCACGTATTTGCGAGAATCTCGGCTTTTGCCAGCATCTTGGGAAACCAGAGTGGAATATTTCCGGTACTCACTGGGGGAATCAGTGATGTCTTGGTACCAAGATAATCATATCGAAGAAATTACCGAGTGGGTCATCTTGATAGATGCATTCTTGGTCCGCTTCCTGTCAAGGCAAAGAGAGCAGTTCCCTAGTAATTACTTGAGGGAAATACAATACAGTCAAGAATCTACTGCCCATTACGTAAATTATCTCAGAGACAGTACATGGAGTGATCCCTTGGCCATATGGTTGCCTGAACCTGAAATGGTCACGAAGTGCCTTTCGGATGCGGTATGCCCTCCGGCTGACAATGGGTACAAGACCTTTGGAGCTAAAACCTTCATAAAGGCAATCCGGTGGGTCGGCAATGAAGGCTTCAAACAAGAGGCAATCTTTAGCGACGCTGAAGGTTTTGGGAGGACAAATCAACTCCAAGTTCTGCATGTGCTGCAGTTAAACGATGCGCCCATTCTTCGAGTGTTCCCTTTCTTAACTAGGGAGTTAAGTTATGATTGGCCGCATATTCAGTTATTCCACGAGAATCATAAGTACGCATTGCCGCACTTGTTCGATTATTCATTGGCGGTCTGTCAAATGGGGCAAACAGAAGAGTTTGCACTCGGGCACTTTGTTTTGAGCTTGGCCCATGACAGTTGTGCCCTTCTCTGGATCTCCTCGCTCCCCGAAGAAGCATTTGGTTCTTGGGAAGAGTTCGTCGATATGTTTATCCTAAGATTCCACGAATATGAAACAGAGTTCCCTCCAGAGATGATCGAAGTGATGCATCCCCTATCAGGAGAATCTCAATACGACTACATCTTGAGATGGATAAACTGCAGAATAATCAATCAAAAATTCGACAAAGAAGAAATCATGGTTCATCAGTGCATCAAGTCAATGAGTGGGTATTTTTCTGAAATTCTAAAAATACAGCCATTTTTCTCAAATGTACTACGGACATTGGCTACAAATATTCAGGACTCTGCCTCTTGCAATATGGTGCAAGTTGAAGAAGATGTTCTTGCAATTCTTCGATCTGGTCGAATCACACCAGAAAACGAGGGTAAAGCCCCGGCACAAGAAAATTGTACTCAGCCAGAGCAGCACATACCAGCCAATCATCGAAAATCCTCAGTAAGCTATGATGTCCTTGGACACTTGAAGCGACTCCCTGCTCGACTCAGTATTTACGATGCCTTGCAGTTGTCACAAGAAGCCAGGGATGCACTGGTAAGTGCTCTGACAGATGAAAATGTCCGTCTTGCTTACTTGGTCGACGCCGCTGAATGTGATGAGGTTATTTCATTCACTGATGAGGATATGTTGCTTGGAGACGTTAATCACAACCGACCCTTATATGTTGCGGGCAACCTGGGCGGTGAACTGGTCAACAGAATCATGATCGATGCCGGGTCTGCAATTAATATCCTGCCCCTTCGAACACTCAGAAGGATCGGAATTTCTCCATCAGCGTTAAAAGACACTAGTGTGGTGATTCACGGGTTTAATCAAGGGACTCAAAAGGCCATGGGCCTGATTGAGTTGGAACTAAGCATAGAAGATTTCTGCACCGAAATCCCATGCTTCGTGATTAATGCTCCGACCTCATATAACTTGCTGTTAGGAAGGCCTTGGCTCCACAGTAATAAGATCATCGCATCAACGGTGCATCAATGCTTCAAGTACTGCAAGGATGGAGTCGAAAAAAGGATTTTTGCTGACCATAAACCATTCGCAACGGCGGAATCATTTTACTCTGATGCTAAGTATTATGACTTGGCATCTGCTGTCAACACATCAATAAAAGCAGTTGAAGCGACCACACGCGAAGGTCAGCAGGAGGTATCTCAGGCTCCCCCCGCCCCAGTAAGCACAGACATATTCTCAAAGGATGAGAAGATGGAAGGTCAAGGTCGTGGTCGAGGGCGTGGTCATGGACGAGGAGCGACAGAACCAAGGGCTCAATTTCAAACCAAATTTGAAAATATGAGCCTCGATCCAGTACATCCACTACCACGACAACGACAGGGGGCAACCATACCACCTCCTACCAGCTATAGCAACACTGCTGCAGGATCACGGTTCTACTTGGACCTCGAAGTCCTGAAAAAGGTTGCTAAACCGCCTCGAGCCAATTCCCCTAGGTTTGAGGTGGATCTGGAAGCTCTTCGGAGATTCCGGAATCAGGCCAATGAGGAAGCCAAGTCACTTTGCTGTGAGAGTGACGGAATGGCCACTGAGGCCGCTCACCAAAATCAAAAACCTAAGGAAACGCTCGATGAGGTTTTAGCAATGCTCGTGGGGTTTAATGTATCTGCTCCATGTGTGCAGGAACCTCAAGATGAAAAATTTGCCCAAAAACATTTCATAAAGCAATATGGCAAGGTATACGGTAGCCCTAACAAATCCTCTTGTTTGCCCACGGCTAAGCTCAAGAAATGGGATTTCCATCGCTATAGCAGAGAAAGCAAGAAAATTATGGATTTGATGGGGTTCTATCCTGATGAACCACATTTATCAGGCCTTGGAAGTGACATCCCTGTCCCGTTATCCGAAATACCCCCTGGTTATCAAAAGGGAAACAAACGACTTGGCCTTGGGTATAAAGAAAAAGAAGACGGCAACTTCGCCACCACCTACTGCGTCTCCACAAGTGATGACTCCAACAATGATGAAGAGGCATTAATGGAACCAGAGGATGCTCCACCTGCGATTGAGGATGGAGGGCAGCCTACTATTGACGTACTTGAGGAATTCAATCTCGGGACTGAGGAAGACCCGAGACCCATTTTTATTGCCAAAAACTTGGCCGAAAAAGAAAAGGTGGCGCTGAGGCGGCTTTTAAGTGAATTCAAAGATGTTTTTGCTTGGGGGTATTCCGAAATGCCAGGACTCAACCCCGCGATTGCAATGCACCATCTGCATATTTCGCGGGATAAAAAGCCAGTCAAGCAAGCTCCGAGAAGATTTCGACCAGAGCTCGAAGAACAAATCATCAAGGAAGTTGAAAAACTCATTGATGCTGAATTCATTCGGGAAATCAAATTTCCAAAATGGATTTCTAGCATTGTTCCTGTCAAAAAGAAAAACGGGCAGATCCGCATTTGCGTAGACTTTCGAGATCTAAACGAAGCATGCCCTAAAGATGAATTTCCTCTTCCTTTCACTGATGTGCTAATCGACAGCACAGCTCTGTATGACACATTCTCCTTTATGGATGGATATTCGGGATATAATCAAATCAAGATGGCTCCAGCAGATGAAGCCGCAACAGCATTTCGAACACCGATGGGTGTCTTTTGCTACAAAGTCATGCCTTTTGGTCTTAAGAATGCTGGCGCAACTTATCAAAGGGCCATGCAAAATATATTTCATGATATGTTACACAAACATGTCGAGTGCTATGTCGATGACCTGGTCGTAAGATCTGAAGGTCACAATAAGCATAAAGATGATTTGAGATCGGTATTCTTGCGCCTAAGAAAGTATGATCTCAAGATGAATCCTCTCAAATGCGCATTTGGAGTATCGTCTGGAAAATTCCTCGGATTCATAATCCGTCAAAGGGGAATCGAGGTTGATCCACTCAAAACGGAAGCAATTCAAAATATGCCGCCTCCACGAAACCTCCGAGAATTAAGGAGTCTCCAAGGTCAATTGTCATATATCCGACGTTTCATCTCCAACTTATCCGGCCGGTGCCAGCCTTTTCACAAGTTGATGAAAAAAGATACGACTTTCCAGTGGGACGCGAAATGCCAACAGGCCTTCGAAGCCATCAAAGAATTGCTGCAAAATCCTCCTGTTTTGACAACTCCAGTAAGAGGAAAGCCGCTCATTCTTTACATCGCTGCCAGCCCACAATCACTGGGGGCATTGCTCGCACAAGAAAATGCCCAAGGCAAAGAACAAGCCGCCTATTATCTCAGTCGACGATTATTGCAAGCTGAATGCAATTATTCCTCAATCGAGAAGATTTGTCTAGCATTGGTTTTTGTGGCACAAAAGCTAAGACATTACTTCCTCGCGCATCAGATCATACTTATATCGAAGGCCGATCCCCTCAAGTTCCTGATCACTAAACCAATGCTTTCAGGACGCCTAGCAAAATGGTCACTGCTGCTATCTGAGTTTGATATCAAATATGTGCCACGAAAGGCAGTGAAAGGACAAGTGTTAGCAGATTTCCTAGCAGCCCATCCGCTTGAAGAAAAATTTCCCATCTTAGAAAACCTACCTGATGAGAAGGTTTTCTATGCAAATGATGATCCAATGTGGCAAATGTATTTCGATGGCGCTTCAAAGCCATCCGGAGCTGGTGTTGGAATTGTCGTAGTCTCCCCTCATAAAGACTTATTCCCGCACTCATATTTTCTTGGAAGAAGCACAACAAATAACGAAGCTGAGTATGAGGCCTTACTCATCGGCATGGAACTTCTTCTGCAATCAGATATTTTATTTGTGCGAATATTTGGAGACTCTGAATTGGTTATTAAACAGTTAAATAATCAATATGAAGTACACCAGCCTCATTTGCGAAAATATTATGACAAAGCTCAAACTTTGTTGGCAAAGTTCGAAATGGTTTCGGTTGAGCATGTTCCTCGATCAGAAAATATAGTTGCTGATGCACTATCAAAGTTGGCCAGTATTCTCGCCTTTAATGAGCTCGATGACATGACAATTCGAGTACAAAGACTAGAAGATGACGAAGAGCTCCAAGTAAATCAAATCGGACGGTGCGTATCCGAGGTAACTACAAACAATGATGATTGGCGCATCCCCATCATCAATTACCTCAAATATGGTATTGAACCAGATGATCCAAGTGCAAGGAAGTCATTGAGAAAGGCTGTTTCCCGATATACTGTGTTTCAAGACGATTTGTATCGGATTGCTTTTGATGGGCTTTGGCTTCGCTGTATTGACGGAAATGATATCTGTCAAGTTCTTCAAGAGACGCACTCCAGCGAATGCGGCGCCCACCAATCTGGACGTCGTCTTTATCATAGGATCAAAACGTTGGGCTATTATTGGCCCACAATGGTCCAAGACTCCATCAATTTTGCAAAATCATGTGAAGCCTGCCAAATGCATGGAGATATTTATCATATTCCTGCTTCAGTAATGTCTCCAGCACCTATCTCGTGGCCCTTCTCTTGGTGGGGTTTTGATATTGTCGGTCCAATAAACCCGTCGTCATCTAAAGGACACCTTCATATTTTAGCCGCTACGGATTATTTCTCCAAATGGGCAGAAGCTAAAGCTTACAAGAGAGTCCGAGCGCAAGAGGTGGTTGAATTTATCAAGCACAAAATCATCTACCGTTATGGTGTTCCCTATCAAATCACCTCAGATAATGGCACACCATTCAAAAACGACAAAGTAAACCAGTTATGCTGGAAGTTTGGAATCAAGCAAGTATTCTCATCGCCCTATTACCCACAAGGAAATGGTCAAGCAGAGGCATTTAACAAAAATATCATTCGAATCCTCAAAAGGACCACTGTGAAAAATAAGCGTGAATGGCACGAGAGGTTACCTGAAGCATTGTGGGCCTACAGAACCACACATCGAACTGCGACGGGAGCAACGCCATATTCATTGCTTTTTGGTGCAGAAGCAGTCTTACCAGTGGAAATTCAGTTAGCATCTTTAAGGGTTGCCATCCATTCTGGGTTAACTACTGAACAACAAGCCAAACTTCGCTTCGACGAACTCGAGACACTAGACGAGAAACGAGTTCAAGCACGGCAACGGATCGAACTTTATCAAGCTCGAATGGTCGAAGCGTACAATAAAGTCGTGAGGCATCGCTCATTCAAAAGAGGAGATTTGGTGCTAAAGCTACGCACAGAGCTTATGGCCGGGGGCAAACTTACCGGCAAATTCGAGCCTAAATGGGAAGGGCCTTACATCATTGAGAGGGTCCATGGCAATGGCACATATGAAGTTGTTAATTGTGGAAATCAAATGAAAGCAACCGTGAATGGGAATTACTTAAAAAGATACTATCCATGAAACTACAAAGAAAGTCATATATCAAAAGAATCTCTACAGCCTCTCTTGTAGAAGGAAGGGACTCCTTCAAAACTCGAATGGAGTTCACTACATCAGCAGGAGAAACAGGTAACGGCTCTATCAATGTCAAATTCTCCCCGCCATGAGCATCATCATCAGATATTTCGACAACTAAGGGAGTTGTCAAAAAAAAAAAAAAAAAAAAAAAAAAAAAAAAAACTCAATGAATCGAGTTCCAGTGGCAAGGTTTGTCACTGGGCGGAAAGGTTTCTCTGTCTTATGAAGATGGTAAACCTATTGATGGCAAAGGTATCAAAAGAAAGATCATGGATAGAGTTCACCAGATTTCAGGGAAAGTATTTCACTTATGATGGTGAGAAGAGCTTGTTTACAGTGGGGGGTCTTCCACAATAGAATTTTGAATTCAGTGTTGTGCTTGAAGACGTGTCCTCAAACAAAGTTAGTGGGAATAGTAGCCCTCATGGTAGTAACAGCCCCGGGGAGGGAGATCGGAAAAGGCAAAGGCGATCGTATCAGACCAAGACTTTCAAAGTTGAGATACGTTTTGCTGCCAAAATTCCAATGAAAGTTATTGCAAACGCTCTGCGAAGACACGATTCCTAGAATTCTCAAGAAGCCTTAAGGGTTCTAGATATAATCCTAAGGCAGCATGCTGCAAAGCAGGGTTGCCTTCTGGTTCGGCAGTCATTTTTTCACAATGATCCTAGTAACCTTTTTGACATTGAAGGTGGAGTTTTGGGTTGTCGTGGATTTCATTCTAGCTTCCGAACCAGTCAAGGGGGCTTGTCTCTAAATATTGATGTGTCTACTACAATGACTATAAGGCCTGGCCCTGTTGATGAATTTCTGATGGCTAATCAAAATGTTAGAAATCATGGTGAAATTGATTGGGGAAAGGCAAAGAGAACTCTGAAGAATCTGAGGGTGAAAACAAGACCCTCAAATATGGAATTTAAAATTGTAGGGGTAAGCGAGCTTACATACAACCAGCAAATGTTTACTTCAAAACAGAAAAATGGAAGAGGCGATAGCCCGTCTCAAACCACTGAGATTACAGTTTTCGATTATTTTAGAAAGCCAAAACGCCTCACTTACTATCCTGCCGAGCTCTGCTCTCTGGTTTCATTGCAAACGTATACTAAATCTTGATCAACTTTGCAAAGATCATCACTGGTTGAAAAACCACGACAGAAACCACAAGAAGGGATGCAAACTTTAAGTAATGCATTAAGAAGCAGCAACTATGGTGCTGATGAAATGTCGAAGGCATGCGGTGTTTCGATCAATGGTAACTTCACTCAAGAAGAAGGCCGTGTCTTGAAATGATGAATTCTTTCCTAGAAATGGTCGATGGAATTTCAACAATAAAAAGATGGGCTATTGTGAACTTTTTTGCTCGCTACGATGTTCGGTCTCTTGCTCGCGATCTGCACAAATGTGGGGCGATGAAAGGCATTGTCATTGCAGAACCATTTGACTACTTTGAAGAGAATCCTCAATTTGGGCATGCTCCACCTACTGTTAGGTCGACAAGATGTTCGAAATCATTCAGTCAAAGCTTCCAGGACCCCCTCAGTTTCTTCTCTATGAGAAAGAATTGTGATATATATGACCCAAAAAAAAAAAAAAAAAAAAAAAAAAAAAAGAGAGAGAGAAGAAAATATATGGCCTAGACACTGAATGAAACCCGTTAAGCCATGGAGCGATACTTCAAAAATCATAAGGGCTACAGATCCATTAACTCTCAAAGCTCTATGCTTAGTCAAAAAAAAAAAAAAAAAAAAAAAAAAAAAAAAAAAGCCAACTGCATAACATGTCAGGAATGACGCCTTTACGAGTAGCCCACGACGGCATAATTCCTGAGGGGGCATTTGATGAGGTGGCCAAGCTCACACTGGCGTTCCGTGAAGGTTGGTTGGGATGAATCAACAGCAGGAGAGAGGCAGCCAAGCACCATGCCAACATATCTAGTCAGAGCATGCATCTAGGAGTTCTTGCCACGACATCACATGCCATCCTAACACAAACATTCTTCACTGTTTATTATAAGTCGAGGACGAGTCAATTCATCGTGACGATGCCCCTGAGAGGAGGTTTAGTGGCACCATTGTTGGAGTTGGAGAGGTTTCCTATCAATGGAAAGATTCTCAATGGAGATCTTTAAAAGTTCAATGGGATGAAGCTGCTACTGTTCAACGGCCTGATAGGGTCTCTCCATGGGAAATAGATCCTTTTGCCGCATCAACATCTATAAGTCTGAACCAACAATCAGTCATTAAGAGCAAGCGATCCCGACTGTCGATATATACTATATATCCCGTTCTTTCATTCTTCGATTCCTTCGAACCTAATCCCGCAGAAATGTCTTCTGCTGGCTTCAGCGGTGATGAAACTGCTCCGTTCTTCGGATTCCTTGGCGCTGCTACTTCCCTCGTCTTCTCCTGCATGGGGGCTGCGTACGGGACTGCCAAAAGCGGGGTCGGTGTTGCCTCCATGGGAGTTATGAGGAAGTCAATCGTCCCAGTCGTTATGGCTGGTGTGTTAGAGCCAATGCTCAGCAGCCAAAACTTTTTGTTGAGATGATCCTCATTCTCATCTTTGCTGAAGCACTGGCACTTTATGGCCTTGTTGCGGGCATCATTCTTTCTTTCCGAGAAGGCCGGATCCAAGAACTCGAATCTGTTTGCTAGGAGCGTTCTCCGCATGTATTGACATGCCGCTCTGCCTGTCTCCTCCGTCACATCAGGAGAATTACAGTTCGTTTACCTAACATGCCCTCAAGAATCGGATATTGGGTCATTGGTATTGAAACATTTGTCAAAGCAGTATTTTAAAGCAGTTCTTCTACAAACTGTGTTAGTCTAGTCCCTTGCTTTACACCTGTTGCCAACTTCACGCGGATGCAGTGGAGTTCTCTCTCATACTTCAATTGTCCGGTGCATGGGTGCTGTCTATCTGAAGCGGGGATGGGACGACCCAGACGCTCGATGGAAAAGATACTGCATTACGCCGAATGGTTGCGTGATGCAGTCCTATGGGCCTATGCTGTTGATGTTTTAATGCTGATGCTAGAAGCATGGACAACTGTCCAGCTACCTGAAAGGTTCTTAAATGGTAACAACCACAAACCTGTCCAAGGACACGCAAATGACGAAAAATTCTGGCATGAAACATATATCTCAACGATAAACAACCAATACTTTGTTTTCACTGGATTCGGAAGCACGCGACCAAGATCCGACAGAACCACGTGGACTACCAGCGGTCGGTGCGGCTGACCGAGCAGCGGTTGTCTCTGAAGGAGAGGGAGAAACGAGCTATTCAGGCATGGACGTCTAGGAAACGGATGATGCTAGCGATTTGGGCGCTTTTCTTTGCAGCCATTGCCAACCACATCGCCGTATACTCGCCATCCTCATCTCCACCTTCCAACACCACAAACAGCCTTCCGCTATCGATCAAGACACATTTGCTGAGTATACAGCGAGGATGTCGTTCGAACGGCCGTTGCTGAACGGAGTGGCGTACGCAAAGCGTGTGGTTCATGCATGCAGGGGGGTGAGGAAGATCTAGGAGGCGTTGAAGAGAAGCTGGGCTTTTCTCTGCATCAAGGCATTCAATCCGGAGACAAAGTGGAGTCCGAGACGGACGATGGAGATCCGTTTTCCGGCGAGGACAAAAGAGGCGGCCCTCCGGCGAGAAGATGGTGGCCTTCGAATCCAAGCTGAACTCGTTGCGAGCAAATCGAGAAAGGATCTGAGATTTTCCGACCGCCGAGTCGCCGATGAGGGCTATCTTGAAAACGTAGTCGATCTTCTGGTCGCTGTAGCACCCGCTGGCCATTTCAGCATAAAGAGAGCGGATGAGCAATTCATCTCCTTAGACGTCGATACCGATGAATCAGTTGAGAATGTGAAAGCGCTTCTTGAAGTGGAGACACGTGTATCACTTCAGCAGCAACAGTTGCTTTTTAATGGAAAGGAGATCAGGAATGCAGAACGTCTGAGTTCTCTTGGTGAGATGAGGAAGAAGAGCTTGGAAAGCTTTGGTTTGGGTCCGGCGAAGTATTGGGTAACGGTGACGTTCTCAATCGATAGCTGGCAGCTCTGTTTCATGAGGAAGATCTGGGAGGCGCTGCGGACACGGGCGATGGCGAGGTGCTGAACTTCTACGTGCTGAAGCGGCCGGGCGTGGACGAGCTGTTGGAGCAAATCAGCAAGAGCTTCGAGATCGTGGTGTTCACGGCGGGATTGAGGGATTTAAAGCGGGTGGTGATCGTGGACGACAACCCAAATGCTTACGTTTTCCAGCCGGGGAATGCAGTGCGAGAGAGCCCGTTCATCGATGATCTTGGAGATGAAGAGCTCCAACGGGTAATGAAGTTTCTGGAGCAGCAGCAAAGGATGCAACGGCGAACGAGGGAGTGGCTACCATCAAGGTTCCGCGGAACTCAATTCCGCGTGATAGAATTTGCCAGTTCCGCGCGGACCGCAGTTCCGCGGCAACGAAGTTCCGCGTGAAGACGGTTCCGCGTGAAAGCGGTTCCGCGGGAAGACGGTTCCGCGTGAACTTGCATCCGCGGAACCCATCCCGAGCCGGCAGAAAACCTATAAATACCCGCATTCGGCCCTTCATTCGACACAACGGAAAAACAACAACAACAGCGAGGAGAGGGCGAGGACGAGCAAGAGAGATCTCTCCCGCGCTCAAAAAAAGAGGGAATGTGAGTTCTCAGATATATATTTTTCAGTTTCTTTAATATATATATATATATATTATATATAAATATATATATACATATATATTATTTTCAAAAACTACTTTTCCCAGCGTGGATACTCCCCGACTGGCGGGTTGAATTGATACACGGGTTAAGTATATTTTCTCCTATAAAAATATATATATGTATATTATTTATATATAAATATATATATACATATATATTATTTTTAAAAAAAAAACTACTTTTCCCAACGTGGATACTCCCCGACTGGCGGGTTGAATTGACACACGGGTTAAGTATATTTTCTCCTATAAAAATATATATATGTATATTATTTATATATAAATAGATATATACATATATATTATTTTTAAAAAAAAAAACTACTTTTCCCAACGTGGATACTCCCCGACTGGCGGGTTGAATTGACACACGGGTTAAGTATATTTTCTCCTATAAAAATATATATATGTATATTATTTATATATAAATATATATATACATATATATTATTTTCAAAAACTACTTTTCCCAACGTGGATACTCCCCGACTGGCGGGTTGAATTGACACACGGGTTAAGTATATTTTCTCCTATAAAAATATATATATGTATATTATTTATATATAAATATATATACATATATATTATTTTCAAAAACTACTTTTCCCAACGTGGATACTCCCCGACTGGCGGGTTGAATTGACACACGGGTTAAGTATATTTGCTCCTACAAAAATATATATATGTATATTATTTATATATAAATATATATATACATATATATTATTTTCAAAAACTACTTTTCCCAACGTGGATACTCCCCGACTGGCGGGTTGAATTGACACACGGGTTAAGTATATTTTCTCTTATAAAAATATATATATGTATATTATTTATATATAAATATATATATACATATATATTATTTTCAAAAACTACTTTTCCCAACGTGGATACTCCCCGACTGGCGGGTTGAATTGACACACGGGTTAAGTATATTTTCCCTCTTTTGAAAATAAAAATAAATATATATGTATTTTCTATAAAAATATATCAGAATATACATATATATTCAAAGGCATCCAAAAATTAAGATTTTGATTTCTAAGATTATATAAATATATATATACATATATATATATATCAAAAAAAAAAAAAATGATGACGACTTCTTCGCTCAATCCGAGCCAAAAATCTCTAAAAAGCCCAAGCTGGCTCAAAAT
This sequence comes from Annona cherimola, assembly GCA_030490835.1. NCBI lineage: Eukaryota > Viridiplantae > Streptophyta > Magnoliopsida > Magnoliales > Annonaceae > Annona > Annona cherimola. The sequence goes on along the minus strand of CM059975.1, from coordinate 82,896,874 downwards.
TTTCCAAAAAAGCCCAAGCTGGCTCAAAATTTTCCAAAAAGCCCAAGCTGGCCCAAAAATCTCCAAAAAGCCCAAGATGGCTAAAAATTCTCCAAAAAGCCCAAGCTGGCTGAAAATTTTCCAAAAAGCCCAAGTTGGCCCAAAAATCTCCAAAAAGCCCAAGATGGCTAAAAACTCTCCAAAAAGCCCAAGCTGGCCCAAAAATCTCCAAAAAGCCCAAGATGGCTAAAAATTCTCCAAAAAGCCCAAGCTGGCTGAAAATTTTCCAAAAAGCCCAAGTTGGCCCAAAAATCTCCAAAAAGCCCAAGATGGCTAAAAATTTTCCAAAAAGCCCAAGCTGGCCCAAAAATCTCCAAAAAGCCCCAGATGGCTAAAAAAATCTCCAAAAAGCCCAAGCTGGCTCAAAATTTTCCAAAAAGCCTAAGTTGGCTCAAAAATCTCCAAAAAGCCCAAGATGGCTAAAAACTCTCCAAAAAGCCCAAGCTGGCTCAAAATTTTCCAAAAAGCCCAAGCTAGCCCAAAACCCTCAAAAAAGCCCAAGCTGGCTCAAAATTCTCCAAAAAGCCCAAGCAGGCCCAAAAACCCTCCAAAAAGCCCAAGATGGCTAAAAACCCTCAAAAAAGCCCAAGCTGGCCCAAAAATCTCCAAAAAGCCCATAATGGCCCAAAACTCTACAAAAAGCCCAAGATGGCTACCAACCCTCCAAAAAGCTTGAGATAGCTCAAAAATCTCCAAAAAGCCCAAGATGGCTCAAAAATCCCCCAACAAGCCCAGTTGGGCTCAAACCCTTTTTAATGGTCAAAGTTGACCTAAAAATACTTTTAAACCCGGTTAAATCCATTTCTTGGTAAAACCACCCAATTATTCAATCCAGAGGCTGAAAGCGGGAGACGCTGGTTTCTTGTACAAGTACAGAAGCTGAAAGCGGGACACGCTGGTCTGCTGTGTAAATCCAGAAGCTAAGAGCGCACTTAGTTTGCTGTGTAGGGTCACTAGTGTAGTCGACGGGCCCCTCACTAGTTCCTAAACCGAGTCATCGCTGGTCGACGGGCTAAGCGTAAACTCATATTTATGTCATGGCGCGTGGCGTCATGTACCTCATATTCAAATTATGGCGCGTGGCGTCATATACCCCATATTTAAGTCATGGCGCGTGGCGTCATGTATTTCATATTCAAGTTATGGCGCGTGGCGTCATATACCTCACATTCGAGTCACGGCGCGGGGCGAAGTGTACTCATTTATCTTTATATTTTTGTTAGACACGATTTTTCGTGCACTTGTAAAGACGTAGAAGGATCTTCTATGCACTTCATTATTATTAAGCATTTTTTTTTTATGGACCATTGTATTCAGCTCTTTTAATCAAGGGTTTTCTCGTTGGAGATGTAAAATCAGAATGTGGAACACAATGCAAAATATTTCTGTGATATACTTTTCGGACTCGGTTAAAGAATTGGATGCTTTAAAATTTTGCTGGGGAATTAATTAAGCATTTATTCTCAAAGCCACAGGGAAACAAATTTATCTTTAACCAAGTGTATGAAATTATGATTTTTCTCACGAGGCCGAAACAATAACCAATTTAAAACAATCAATAATTGGGAGTTTCGAAATAAATATGAATGAAAAAGGAGCAATAGTCTATTTTATTCCAGATTTTGTTATGAACACAACAGAAATGATGGAAAATATTAGATTAGGAATTAAAACAATAGGCTATAACATGGTATTAGGAAGTAAAAATTTAAGAATAACAACAGGATTTATTGGAAAGATGCAAGAACATAGTAATATTAAATATAAATTGAATACTAATGAACTAGAAAAAATAATGATGAGTAAAGGAGTAAAAGCCTTACCAGGAGTCAAAATCGATAGCCTAGTAAATGCAGGAAAAGAATGGGAATTAGAAAGTTTTATAAAACCAAAAACCTTAATACCAACTGCTAATATTATGTATGAACAATTAAATGGAAATCTAGCATTAAGATTTGGAGATTATGAATATAGAAATATAGAACAAAATTCAGAAGATGATGAAACAAATAGCATACAGTCAGAGATTAAATAAAAATGAATAAATTAGATTTTAATAAAATAAAAACCTACGAACATTTACAAGATAATGTCTTTATGGAATTAAACCTACCATATAATGAAATACTAAACAAATATGATTTAGAATTAGCATATGAAAATAAAAATAATAGTAACTTTGATTTTAAACAGATTATCAGAAACAAGTAAGAACTCAAAGAATATTTAGTAATAGACCTAAAAATGGCAGATTCATCTGTAGCAGAAAGTAGCATGACAAATGTGAACAAAAGGTTTAGGTTAGATCAACCTCCACCATCAGGCATAGAAGAAGATGTTCAAAGACCTATTAGACAATCTGCGACACTTAAGGACGAAGATATAAAAAAAGAGGGAATAGGTAAAGGAAAAATAAGCCCAGTAGAAAAAATAAACCTACCACCAGCATATCAAGGAGGAAGTATTTTAACTATTTATTTAAATAATCCACAAATGTGGGAAAATACTATATCTAGATGGGAATCAGACGCAGTACGAGCTTGGTTAACTAGTGATCAGAAATCAGATATGTTTGCATACTTAGAAACTCTATTAGGAGAAATAGCTGCAGGAATATATAATGAAGCTAAAATTACTAAAGCAGCAGAAATAGAAGAAATCAAAAAAATAGGAGATAATCCATATAATTTTACAAAATTCATTAGAACATGTATATTAGGATTTGATCCAAGTAGATCTAATACAAATGAGCAAGATTATGCATACAGAGACCTAGAACAAATAAGCATAGATAGCTGGAATTATATAGAATAATTTAGCAAACTATATATAGCATATGCTAGTAAAGCAGGAAAATTTTTTTGATGATGATATAGGAAATAAATATTTACTTAGATTACCTGGAGAATTAGGAAAAGAAATATACGATGGATGGAAAAAAGGAAATTATCCGGCTAATGTAGGAGTAGAAGCTAGAATAATATATACATATTATAAACTACAAGAAAAATGTCGTGACTATACTATTCAAAAAAAAATTAAAAAATAATCATATAATTTTTGTAGAAACATTTATACTAGTCAAAATTTTAAAGATAAAACTTATAAGAAGAAATTTAAATTAAGGGTGTGTTTGGTTGGGATATAAACATGTCAACCAAAACTTTTCAATCTAAAATTTTTCACTTTCCATAATTACTCTATTTTTTAATTATTTTTTCACATTTTCCTATACAAATTACCCTACTTTTCAATCATTTCTACACAACTATCTATACAACTAACCTATCTATTTTAACTTTATTCTCTTTACTTCACATCATTACTCCTATTATATTACATCATTTTCTATCAATGTGACAACTTCTATCTCAAAAACTTTTCATCAAAAGTTTTACCCCCAACCAAACACACCCTAATAGTATTATGGGTGTGTTTGTTTGGGGCCAAAACTTGTCGATTAAAACTTTTCAACACAAAACTTTTCACTCTTCATAACTACTCTATTTTTTAATTATTTTTTCACATTTTTTATACAAACTACCCTACTTTTCAATCATTTCTACACAACTACCCATACAACTAACCTATCTATTTTAACTTTATTCTCTTTACTCTTCATCATTACCCCTATTATATCACATCATTTTCTATCAATTTGACAACTTCTATCTCTAAAACTTTTCATCAAAAGTTTTACCTCCAACCAAACACACCCTAAGAAAAAGCTTTACTAAAAAGCCTGATAAAAATAAAAATGTTAAAAAACCAAATGAAATAATTAGAAAATGTCATTGTTATATTTGTGGAAGCCCAGATCATTTAGCAAATAGATGTAAAAATTATAAAAATCAAAATAAAAATAGAGCTATGGTAGTTAGGGACATACAAGAAGACATAGTTAGTGCGTCTAGCGACGATCAAAATACAATTTATAGTATAACAGAAACAGAAAATGAAGATAGCGATACAGAAAACTTAGCAAAAACATTAGCACAATGGGACATTAGTTCAAAATGAGTTGTACTAGCAAAACAAGTCATATTCTAGAACATGGTAAAGGTAGTTTTACCAAAGAATGTACAGATTGTGGAAACTTTTCTTCATATACAAATAAATATCAATGCCACCTATGTAAAATAGAAATATGTAGCAATTGTATTAATCAATATGGTATAGATCATGCAACAATAATACAAAATCAACCAAAATCTCTACATCCAACTAAAATTACATTACAAGATCTTATTAATAAAGTTCAAATTTTAGAAACTAAATTAGAATCATATGAAAAATTTAAAGAAAAGACTATTTATGATCAAATATCTCAGAAATGGAACATAAATCAATTACAAAAAAAGAATTAAAAAATTAGAATCATCATCCTTAAATTTGCCAACCACAACCACTACCCCAGAAACAACAGATGAAGAAAACGAACCTACAACAAAAGGAAAAGAAGTAATTGTAGAAAAATCCGACACTGATAGTGATACAAATCAAGATGAACCTAATTATTCCACTCTTCAAGTACAAAAATTAGAAATAGTTCCTCAAACAGATATAAAACTTCAAAAAACAACTAGTCTTCAACAAATGAAATGTCAAATTACTTTTAATAATCATGAAACTACGATTCTTCTTGCCACTATAGACAGTGGTAGCACAACTAGTTTAATTACTTCGGATTTAGTTCCTTCTACTGTATCACTTACAAATATTAATTCACTTACCCAGTTAGCAAATGGTTCTACTATAAGATTCACTAAATCTCTAATGGGATGCCAAATTCAATTTTTTAATAATCATTTTTTAACGGAAAAATATTCTCTTCCAAAAATAATTTTGCACACTTTACCATATTCTGAATTTATTTTAGGATTAAATTTCATGTTAAGTATAGATGGTCTTTTTTCAATTAGCAAGAATTTCATTACAATTAGTAAACACTCTGCCACAATACCTACCATTGAGGGGGCGAGTTGGGTTTATATTATGATCGAATATTGTTTTAATGTTTTAATTTTACTGCTCTTATATTGTTTATTGCGTTTCTTATTTCTTGTATTTCTCCAACAGCTAAATCTATTTCTGTCCTAATTTGCTCTATTTTAGATGATATTTCTTCTACTATATGTTCGTCTTCTGGGTGTAATTCATCTAAATTGTCTATTGTTTTTTGTAAACACTTAATTATTGGGTCTAATTGTTCTATTATTACGTGTTTTACCATAAAATTCTGTTGTCTAATTATTACAAGTTCTACTTTTTTCTTAATTTTATAAGATTCAAAAGTACTCATATCATAATATTCAATTAACTCTTAAGGGCTCACCTTTATAGTTCTATGCTATTGGGTGGTTTAGTTTTTTGCGGAATTTTTCATATTTTCTAACTTAGATTTAAATTCATCTACTACTATTTTAAGTTCTTGTACTTCTTCTTCTAAATCTTCTTTTGTCTCTAATAATCTATTATATTTTTCAGCATTATTTCTAATTATCTAATTTTTCTCTGTTATTGTTCTTGCTAGAACTTTTCCTATATATATTAAACTTTTTAAGAAACCGTTCATTTTTATGTTTTTCAGAGTTTTCCCAGTTGATAAGATTATCTGATCATTAATGGAGTTCTTATATTAAGCAAGGCTTTTTCTGGCTTGGATTCAAAATACGTTCATTTAATTTTGTTAATGTTGAGGATTACTTCTTTTGATTTTACTGTTTATCAAAAATAACTTCAAAGCGTATTTCTCTTTCTTGTCTTTCTTCTTTAACAAAGACCAACCCTAAAGGCCATCACACGGCATGAGCGGGAATTACGGTATGTGTTAACCGAAGAATTTAGTCAATCTGAGAAATAAGCCTTAAAATTATTTTTCAAGCTTTTTAAATCAAACAACTTTCATTCAACAACATAACATAATTATCGAACAGAAATTGAAACCAGAGGCCAGAAAGCCTTTATTTTACTACTCCATAACTATTACAAACATTCTTGAAAAACTACTCATACTTACAGACTGAGTTGAGCGCTTTCAGAGGTGTTGTGCTTTCAGAGATGCTGTGTTTCTTTCCGTGCTTGTGTTTTTTCCGTCTGTTTTTCTTGTAAAATAATTTGTTGACCTTGTGGTTTAATATCTAAATCTAAATATTCTATTCTTTTCATTGTTAATATTGTGTTGTTAACCAATTTTCTATTGCCTTGTATAATGCTATTTTTAGTCTAAAATTTCTCCTGGTATTTTGATTTATTATGTGTTCTAGTTGTTGTTCCATTAGTCTTATTGTATTTCTTATTAGGTTTCTAAAAGCAAAGACGCATATTCTATCATCTAATCTTAAAAGGTAGATATTATTTATTATGTCTTGATGGAAATTTAAATCAGGATTATTTGCCATTTAGTTGCTCTAATGCTTCAGATATTTGTGTTTCAACATACTTATAAGCGTTTAGAATTACTGTATATTTATGTGGATTGTTTTCGAACGAATGTTTATTATCTTTTATTTGTTTTATCATTTGTTTAATTTGTTGATTATGTTTTTGTAATGATATCTTTGGGTTTGTACTGGAAGTCTCTAAGTTAGTATTATAATTTAAATTCGAATTATTTGCCACAAGATATGAAAATGCTGCATAGACACGATTGTAATCGGACGCACACTCAAATTCTCTCCATGCAATTAATCTGTCTTCAACTGGAGAGGCAGAGATTTCTGCAATTGAGAAACTTTCATTTCTGGTTCTGACTTGTAATGGGAAGGATCTTTGGACTGAGCGAACCAGAATGTAGTGTTTTGCTGGTACTGGAATCTTGTAATATGAAGGGGGAATGGATTGAATTTCGATATTAACGAATCCATTCAAACAGCTTTTTAACATATGTCTGGCTACTGCAGTGAGTCTCCAAGATAATTCTTCCAATTTTAGAAGCTGTTCTTCATGTGTGATTATTATACGAGCTACCAGCCCATGGCTCCACAAAGTTTTCAAACTTATTTGTTTCTCATTCTCTGAGCTAAGAACAGGAAGAGACCTAAATCTTGCAAGGTCTAGCGAACATCTGTATATGAAAAATCCTGTCTTGCATCTACAGTGGGGCTCATATTCATGTGCTTCTTCTTGAAAAGATTTTAAAACAAGAGCGACTCCTGGAGGCATATTTTCTTGTGTCTGCCCCAATTGTTGCAAAGTGTGTTGGAGTTCGACTTGTTCAATCATTCTTTCTTGCACCCATATTCTAAATATTTTTCCCTTGACTTCTGTGATTTTTGGAGGGAAAGAGCTTCTATTATTGTCCCAATTTTTCATGCTCTCATATAAATATTCTTTTTCAACAATTTCTGCCCTTTTATTTTTCTCTTTCTCATCTTCTAGCTCTTTTCTTAACAACATATTTTCAATTTCTTTTTCTTTTCTCTCATTTTCTATTCTCAAATAGGCTTCCAAAGATGGGTTTTTTGCATATGTGAGAGAAAGTGGATGAGGGTTTAAAGAGATCTGTGCAGTGACAGCTTCAAAGGCTTGGCTATTTTTTTGGGACAAATGTTCTGCCATAATGCTAAGGACATTTTTAAAGAACGGTTTGCTGCGGTTCATCCAGAGATTATCCAAAATGATATGGTCTTCATTTGTGAGGTGTAGGTATGCAGGGGTTCTGAAATGCAGGTTTGATCCTGCTGATATTATTGGTAATGTTAGAGTGGGGTGTATTGGGAATGGTGAGAATGGTGGGTTTTGAACTGGGTTTAATGGTTTGTATTTGGAAGAAGATTCGTTGTATCCCGCCATTGCTGCAAAGTTCAAATATATATTAATATACTACTATTTTGATCATTTTCTACTTAACTACTACTTTGATTATCTTCTACTTAACTATTACTTCGATTATTTTCTACTTAACTACTACTTTGATTATTTTCTACTTAACTACTACTTTGATTATTTTCTACTTAACTACTACTTTGGTTATTTTCTACGTAACTATTACTGTAACTTCGTCTAAAAAGTTCTTTAACTACTAATTTGTGTTGTGAACTGCTCTTGATAGGAAATCTGCAAGAAAATTGTTAGTACCATTAATATGTTCAAAATTAACTTTCAATCCTTTACCTTGAATAGTAGTAATGAATGATATCCATCTTTTACTATAAATTTTTCTTTCATTTTTCTTTTTATAAAATTGTACAATAGCTTCACAATCTGTTCTTAATGTGAATTCATTATTTAGATATAATCTAAATTTATCTAATGCATTAATTACTCCTAGAATCTCATAGTCTAAACTTGTTAAACTTTCTTCCTTCTGGATAAATTTTCCAGACTCATATCTACTAATTTCTTCTTTAGTAGAATAACTTTCTTTAGTGGGTCTTGTTTTTAATACTGCACCCCATCCTAATTCACAAGCATCTACTTCAATAACTTTATATTCTGAGTCTAAGGGTAATTTTAACTTTGGTAAATTTTTTACTTTATTTTTAATATCTTGTACTAATTTTATATCTTCTTGGTTGAAATATCTTTGTCCATTTTTTCCTGTTTTCTTATATAAATACGTTGTACTTTTATATAAATTTGGAATATAATTTCTTGCATAATTAACTAATCCTAAAAATTTTTGTAATAATTCTAATGTTTCTAGTTTATCTGGCATATCTAAAATTTTCTGTGATATGTGTGGTTGTAATTCTATATATTCTTTTCCTATTTTTTGTCCTAAAAATTCTATATATCCTTTGGCTATTTCTAATTTCTTTTTAGAGATGATTATTCCATTTTCAATGATTCTGCTTAAGACTATTTCAACATGTCTATAGTGTTCTTTAAGAGTTTTACTGGCTATTAGTATATCATCAATATAAACAAAAACATAATTAAGATCTTTAAAAATTTTATCCATCCTTCTTTGAAATATACTTGGTGCATTAACTAAACCAAAGGGCATTACTAGCCATTCATAGTGTCCTACTGGTGTTACGAATGCCGTCCATTCTATTTGGGCTGGATCCATACGTATCTGCCAATAAGCACTTTTACAGTCTAATTTGCTAAAGTATTTTCTATCTTGGATTAAATATAATAAAGTATCTTTAGTAGGTATTTTATAGCCATCTTCTATTGTATTATCATTTAATCTTTTATAATTGATTACCATTCTAGCTTTTCCTCTTTTTTGTTCTGAATGATTTCTTACTAAGAAAGCTGCACTTCTATGTTTGCTATGACTAGGTTTAATAAGTTTGGCTTCTAATAATTCATTTATTTGTTTTGAAAATTCTTTTTTATCTTCTTCATTATATTCTAATTCTTTTGTTCTTATTGTAATATCTTGGTTTATTATTTCTAAATGGGCTATTTCTTTTGATTTTTCCCAATGTTTCTGAGGATCTTCTCCAATAATTTGAGCTTTTTCTGCTAATTGTAAAAGTTTAGTTATACTATTATTTATAGAATATGTTGGTTCTGTACTATTAAGCTTTAATGTTTCTATTTTGAAAATGCCACTGATTTTTAAAAATCTAAAAAAAATATATAAAAGTCTCCAAAAATAGTAAAAATTGATACATATGTTAAATAAACCTAGATTAACCATTTTGTAAAAATATTTTCAAAAAAAATAAAAAAAAAAGGTGTAGTACACCCGGGTGCATTGAGGCTGAATGCACCCGGATGTATAAGATTGCGTTCCCCCTTCTTTACATATATGACATAAAAAGTTTTATCTGGTTTAGATATATTGCAAAATGACGTTAATCTTAGGGTATATTGTGACTATTTTATGATGAAAATATTTTATTAACTAAATATAGGTATTATGAGGGTTTAGATTAAAATTTTATAAATTATAATAAAGCAACTGTTCAGTTTGAATTATGACCCCTATAATATTTATTTATATAAAATTACAAAAATATAAAATTTGGGCTGAAAAATGGTGCCGAAAATAAATAGAATCTAGGGCCATTTTGACACCTTACGCATAGTCAATGGTGTTAAACGCATTAATCATTTGCAAGGAGCTCGCTATTTGGTAACTTGCAAAAATAATAGAATGGAGGCAATAAAAAAAGGACGAAGTCAATTAATCACTGGATGGGAAACTTCGTAACTGCATACAACGCCATCAGCTTGCTTCAGCAAATCACTCATAGTTGTTCCGGAAACCTACAAGAAGAAAGCAGAGATGACAGCTCTGCTGGCCTTCACCTTTGGAATTTGTTAAAGACGGGGAAGGAAAATATTTCATCGAGCATAAGAGATCATCAAATCTTTCTTGACACTTCCCACTTCAAAATGCTCATTACATGTCTTCTATGGAGAAATGAATTCATGCATTTTCAATGTAAAAACCATGTTCCCAACCATAAAATAACTGCATAAAGAATTATGATCTTTTTGGTGCAAAGAAATGTGATTGTCAATACGTTCCTCTTTTCTTGTCTTTATTTTTGGCATAAAATAGGTGTGTGTATGTGGACAAATGATTGTGATTCTCAACCATGGGACATCACCCATCGGCCGATTCTCTCCTTCATCTCATCTTCACCATCCAATTGTTAGGCGTGTCTTGTATTCTATTGGAATTGGGACTGTTTATCCTACTTAATTTAGCTGTGTGATATAGACATTGTATAAGAGCTTTGAGGAATTCTATTTATAGGTGGATCAATTAGAGATTCGGTGGAACTTTGAGGTGTCCCGTTGGGGTGTGAGAGAGGGGTTATCAGAGTATTCTTGTTTACGGTGTGTGTGAGACATTCAGAGAATATGTGTGAGGTATTCTAACTTGAAAGTGCCACATATTCTTCGGCATTACTTTGTTGCAAATTCAATGCAAATTCGAGGTTATGAATGGCATCTCCCATTGTCGGTCGATCCATTGGGTGAATAGCCAAGCACATGCTAGCCGTCTCTACAAATATCCCCTCAAGCACTCCGGTGTTATCTTGCCCTGTAAAGGGGGATCGATGATTTCTTCCAGCATGCCAAGCCTGTCATAATGGAGGATCCGCCGGGCGAAGTAGGCTTCATCTGCCCATAGTGAACCATCTAATAGCGGGCAGAGGACTTTCAACAAAACCATCCCAAATGAGTACACGTCCAACTCATCTCGATCAATATATCGAATGGTGCCTTCCACAACAGGGAAGACAGGATGGTTTTCATCTACGCAAGCCATCTTGGACTGTCCGAAATGCGCAATCCTGGCGTCCCAGTTAGAATCAAGGAGGATGTCGCCTGCATTTATATGTTGGTGGATGATAATGTGACTCGTGGCCTCGGCATGGAGGTAGTGAAGGCCGCGGGCGACCCCAATGCAGATTTGCAGCCTGAGGGTCCAAGGAGGGGATGCGTTAGTTGTGATCGATCAAGATACTGGCGAATGCTCCCATGAGCCATATAGTCATCATAGACAACGATGGGCGACTCCAAGTCTTCCAAACAGAAACCAACGAGGGACATAAGGCTGCGGTGACGTAGTTTGAGAGCAACTGGATCTCCATCAGGAACTCGTGCAAACCCTCCTCATCGATTAAAGGCACAATGGTAACTTGGGCGTCTCCACCATCAACAACTCCCCTGTACACCTCCACAACCCTCCCAACTTAAATCCGAAGGTCCTTACTGAACTTTTCAGTCGCTTTCTTCATCTCTGCGAGAGCGAACACCCGGCACAGGCCCCTATTCACCAACCCGCGCATATCCGTCGTTGAAATTAATAGCCGTAGCGACGACGAGGGCAAGGAGGATTCAGCGCCTGTAAGCCTGATGACCTCATCCTTCCTTCGTTGTCTACGATGATGAAGATGGTGACCAGGAGAAAAAGGAAAACTAGAAGCAGGGCCAACCATTCCAACAGCCCCAACTCCCACTCCCTCGCTCCCGCTGCGTTCTTGTCTCGTGGATCAACATTCAGATCATCAAGCAGGCTTTAGGAGGAGCAAGGCAGGGCAAGGCAGGGCTTTGATTTTGATGCTGGCATTGGGCATTGAGGAAAGCTACCCTGATAAACTACGGAAATATCGAACTGGTGTTTAATTGGCAGTAATTTTCCCTCCGGATTTAACTTTTATAATTAACATGCGAGCTTAAGCATCCATTTTTATTATTATTATTTTGGATAAGGAACCATCTGTTTAGTCGGACTTAGATTTGGCTGGAACAAAAAAAAGAGTGCATGCGTAACTATTTTATTTGACATTAGCTTTGTCGCATTGCATCACTCCGCCCCACAAAAGTTTTAGACGCGGAAAGTTTTATCAAATGGGCGCCAACACATGACTCTCAAAATAACTATTTTTAATTACTTGAAATGAATAATTGATCAACAATCTAAAAATATCTAATAATTAAATCAATCTAGAAAATAAATTTTAATTTAATAGCTAATATTCGAGTCTAATTTGATTTTAAATTTATTATTTAAAATATTTAGTTGCATTTTAGTTGATTCTATATTTGCATTAATTTATATAGAACTAATATTTTAAAAGAAGAATGTAATTTCATCTGGCCACGCGATTATCGCATGCATCATTTCTATATATATATATGTTTTTTGAATTCTTTTGTAATTTTGTAGGCCCCACTAAAAAGGTATTTTCTTTAAAAATTTTAAAAAACTTTATAGCTATTTCCTTATGTAGAAATGTATTTTCGATGGTAAAGTACATATTTTTCAAATATTTATATAATAACTTAGTTTTATAGAATAAGTTGCATCACTTAATTTGAGAAATTACATACATAGGAATATAAAAATTGGAGACAATGTTGAAGAATTTTTATAAAGTTTCTATTTAATGCAAATATCCATCGAATTAATAATTTTATATTAATTTAAAATAGGTCACTAAACACTATAATCTGCATAATTTTATTTTATAAAAAATAAATAAAATTATTATAAATAAAATAAATAATTTCCTGCCAATCTATCAAACACTTATTTGCAAAAGTCATATATATTTATTTTGTTTATTTAAATCTAAATTACAGTCTATCATTATTAAACTAGTCCAAAAAAGTCGTATATAACTATATTGTTAAATCTAAACTATTGTTATATATAATTTATTAAAGTGTTATTTTCAAAAAGTCATATATATAAAATAACTATTATATTTTTATCTATTTATTTAAAATTTTACTTCATTTAATCTAAATTAATTATTATTTTAATTATATCTTTATACTTTTATTTAGTTTTAAAATTATTTAAAGTCATATACATTTATATTATTAAATCTAAATTATAGTTACGTATAATTTAAATATTTATACAATTTTATTTTAAAAATATATATAATAATCATTATAGTATTTTACATTTAAATTGATTATGCATTTAATTGAAATAATAATTTATAATTAGTTCAATGCTTGATATGTTTTAAACTTTCTATATAAACTATAAAAAATTATTAATATCAAGGTTTAATCATTATTAATAAATTACGGTTTAATCAGTATCAAACTAGTCCGAAAAAGTCATATATAATTATATTATTAAATCTAAATTGCAATTATATATAATTTAAATAGAAATAATTTATTACCATTTTATTTTTAAAAAGGCATATATATTAATTTTTACAGTTTTATATATTTATTTAAATTTATATTTCATTCAGTTTAAATTAATTAATTAATTTAAATTTTAGCATCATGTAATTATTTAGTTTTTAAATTATTTAATACAAAATCAAGGTTTGCATAATTCTATAATAAATTATTAAGTATATATCTTTTGCATAATACATAAATTTGTTTAAAATATTTTAGAAAATTTTATCATTAGATGCAGTTAGATATAGTGAAATGTGGTTGGATCTGATTAGATACTGTTAGATGCGGTAGTTGTATAGAAAGTTGTGAAGAAATAATTTAAAAATGATGAATTATCCTGTTAGTTCAGGTTAAGTAAATATTCCGCTTAGCCCATCTCAAAAAACTAATATATAATAACTTTTTAATTTTTTTTCTTTATATGCTTGTTTATTTAAGTGTATTTAACATATAAACAAAGTTTTACCATTTTTGGATATGTGTATATATTTTTTTTCGAATTTTTAAAGATAAGAGTATTTTAAATGCATATATAGACATAGATATTTAAAAATCTCAAAAAATATATAAATATATCCAAAAATGGTAAAAAAAATTTAATGTTAGATACACTTAGACAAATAAATGTACAAAAAATAAAAAAAAAGTTGTTATAAATGGGGTTTTTTAAGTTGGATTAAGCGGAGTATTTGCTTAGCCCAAAATAACATGATCACTCTTCTTTAAAAATATGATAAGCGTCAAGAGTGAAAAGTTATAAATTGAAAAGTTTTAATAGGAGAAGTTTTAATTATTAACAAACACTATCTAATTACAAAGAGGCAAGCCGTATGGGGTGCCCCCATGCATCAAACCGTAGGACTTATTTTTTTTTATTTATTTATTGATTTTTTTTATAAATCCTAACTCTTCAAAATTCTGCGGAAGTTGTTCCACTTCCTCTTTGTTTCCTCGAAAGAATAACAATGCGTCGTCAACTAAAAAAAAAAAAAAAGTGAGTCGGACATAGATAATTCCTGTTGATGTCATGAAGTCTACCCACTTCAGAGGTATGTTTTAACAGAGAAAGACCTTCTATACAAAAAATAAAAAGATAAGGGGATAGAGGTCAACCTGTCTTCAACTCGTACTAGGATCAATGATAGGTGATCTTGATCCATTTAAAGAAATTATGTAGGAGACTGAGGTGATGCAATTCTCAATCCGCTGGATCCACACCCTATCAAATCTCATTTTTTCCATGACTTTTAACATAAATTTTCGCTCTATTTTGTTATATTCCTTTATCATATCTAATTTTACAACCATATCTTCGTTCTTCCCTTCTTTTACACCTTTCAAACAAAAAAAGCTTAATAGCAATGAAGACTTTCGTTTGCTATTAACACGTTTTTGTTGCTAATATAAATTAGCAATCAAAAAACATTTGGTTGCAGGATGGTTACAGAATCCCCTCCTGAACTGTAAGTGGCAACCAATCAGAAAATGGTTGGAAACATTATATAATAGCAACCAAATTTTTGGTTGCAAACTGTGGTTAAAAGATACGTTCCTCTTATGACTGCGATAAACACCATTAGCAACAATATGTTTCATTACAAAAACCGATTCTCAGCCCAAGATTAATTGCAATGAGGAAAACGGTTGCAGATAAGTAAACACCATTAGCAACAATATGTTTCATTACAAAAACCGATTCTCAACCCAAGATTAATTGCAATGAGGAAAACGGTTGCAGATAAGTAAACAGCTAGGATTAATTGCGATGAAAAAGTGTTGCATATTTTGTTGCCATCTTTGCATATTATTTTGTCGCGATATTGCAATTACATAATATTATAATCAAAAGCATATAATTAATGTTATTAAATTCGACATCCATACACAATTCATAGTATATGTAGCTAAAATTTATAGAGTTCGGAGGTGATTTCAGACCGGTCCAAATACATTTTTTTTAATTTTTTTGAAATTTTTTTATAAACATATTAATCTAATTATATTTAATCTATAACATAAGTTTTATTATTTTTGGATATTTGTATATATTTATTTTGAAGTTTTAAAAACAGGAGTATTTAAATCATTATAAATAATTTAAAATGACTTAAATATCCCTATTTTTAAAAATTCAAAATAAATATATACACATATCCAAAATGTTAAAATTTGGTTTATAGATAAATACAACTAGATTAACATGTTTATAAAAAAATTCAAAAAAATAAAAATAAATATGTATTTGAACTGGGGGATTTCAAACCGGTACGAAAAGATCACCGGGTAAATTTTTATCAATAGAATGTTTTTAATAAAATGGTTTTAAATAAACAAGACCCTAAATGCCATATTCATAATGGCAAGTAAAAAAAAAGTATTCTCTTATATTCCAAGATGTTTATGTTGGTCCCGAGTTGATGGCTAAACCCAAGAGGGGAGGGGTGAATTGGGTTCTTTAAAATTTCTTTGATAATTTCAAATATCTTAACCCCTTGAAAAAGTTAATCCCCTTTTTAAGCAAATGGAGAGCAAATAAGATAAAGCAGTAGAACACAAGATTTATAGTGGTTCGGGCAAACCTTCCCTACTCCACTCTTCCAAGCTCACACTCCGTTGTGACTTGGGTTCCACTATGTATTCCACGAATACACTTAGAGTCACCGCTCTCTTCTAGATTCAAAGCTCTAGGGGGCATACACAACTAGAGCCACTTGCTCTCTTCTAGATTCAAAGCTCTAGGGGGCATATACAACTAGAGCCACTTGCTCTCTTCTAGATTCAAAGCTCTAGGGGGCATATTCAATCACTTGCACAAGTAGGTAATGAGTCTCACTCCAATCACACCCTACTTTGCATACACTTGATCTTAGCTACCCAAGCTAAATCAAGATTTATACAACCAAATAAAGAAATGAATAAAAACTACACTTTACAGATTTGTGTAGGCAGTTTTGAGCTCGAGGAAGAAATCAAAAGTAGCTTGAATGATGATTGTTGAAGCAACTTGCAGTTTGAAGCTCTTTCTTCCTTTGAAACACTCAAATATGGAGAAAAGGTATTTGAAAGTCTTTCTTGCACTTCTTTTCTCTCTTTGATCTTTTTAGTAGTGTCTCTTGTTTTTCTCACGTTCATTTGAATGTCCTTTTATAGATTGAGGAAAATATGAACGTTGTAGAAGTAGTTGGCGTGCAATAAATGAACTCCAACGGTCAAAAATTTGACCGTTATACTCCAAGTCGAAGATGAAGTCGACTTGGCCTGCGACTTGGCTTCCAAGTCGTACATGGAGTCGACTTGGCCTGCGACTTGGGTTCTTCAGAAACTCAAGTCTGAGACTTGGGTCGACTTGGCTTTCAGACTTCAACTCAAGTCGATCCTGAAGTCGACTTGGGTTGCGACTTGGCTTGGTCTATTGCAGAAACGCCTTGATCTTCTTGAAATGTCTTGAATCTTGCAAACCATTTGAAAGCTTTGAGTTCTTGCATAATATATGTATGTTCCTTGCTTTGCTTTGGACTCACTTGGACTTCATGACGTGGTTTTTACTCCATTTGGAAACTAGCTTGAAGATTTGCTTTGAGCTTGATAGACTTGATTTGAACTTGAACTTGGATTCTTGCTTTGATCTTAAGTCACTTTAAGAATAGTCTTTAAAGCTCATTTGTATGTGAGAAACTTCAAATGGATGTCTTGGATATGCTTGAATCTTCATCTTGGACTTCAAAACTTCTCAAGTCGAAGTTGGAGTCGACCTGGTTTGCGACTTCGCCCAAGTCGCACTTGGAGTCGACTTCGTCTGCGACTTCGCATCTTCGGGAGCCAGATTTCAACGCTGGACATTTTTGTGTACTTCGAAGTCGATGCTGGAGTCGACTTCGTATGCGACTTGACTACCCAAGTCGCATGTGGAGTCGACTTGGCTTGCGACTTCACTCGTCAGAATTCCATTTTCAACTTTGTCCAGTTTTGGCTTGTTTGAAGTCGTTAGTGGAGTCGACTTCACTATCGACTTCACTCCCAAGTCTAAGTTCAAGTCGACTCGAAGATCGACTTGACTTCTCTGCTTTCCTTAAACACTTGGCAAACATATTAGTCATATATATATATACTCAAACTAGTTCTTGTTAATCATCAAAACTCAATCCTTGGCCAATTTGATTTATTTTGAACATTGTTTCCAACAGTTTAATCCCAGTGAATGTCACAGCTATACTTTCATAGCCCGGCCAAAAATTAAAAAAAAAAATAAAGTGTGTAAGCATACAATATACCAATAGAGTGCAAGATTTTGCTTAGGTGCCCAGAAACTTTTTTTTTGCATGTAGGTGCTTTACAAAGCTTCCCGTTATCATTTGTGCATCAAGTAATTGAAGATAATGATTTGCTCTCTCGCTGTACCTTTATGAGTTGTTAATGCTGTGTCTCTGATTTGCAGCGGATCTGATATGTGAGGTGAAATTAGGTCCAATTAAACCCCATTTTGCTAAGATGGATAATATAAACTGGTCCTTTGAAGGTGAAATTAACTAAGGATGTATTCAGTAATGAATAAAACTTTTGAGTGTGTTTGTGAATGGATAAAACTTTTGGTGAAAAATTTTGGAGAGTAAAAGTTGTCAAATTGTATGATAAGATAGAGGTAATGATGAAGAGTAAAGGGGATAAAGTTAAAATAGAAAGATTAGTTATGTGGGTATTTGTGTAAAAATGATTGAAAAGTAGGATAATTGTATAGGAAAATATGAAAAAATAATTAAAAAATATGATAGTTGTGGAGAGTGATAAGTTTTAACTTGATGTTTTTTAACCAATTCCAAACACACCCTTCCATGAAAAATTTTGGAGAGTAAAAGTTATCAAATCTTGTAATATGATAGGGGTAATGATGAGTAGTAAAGAGGATAAAGTAAAAATAGATAGGTTAATTATGTGGATAGTTGTGTAAAAATGATTGAAAAGTAGAATAGTTGTATAGGAAAATGTAAAAAAATAATTAAAAAATATGATAGTTGTGGAGATTGAAAAGTTTTAATTTGACATTTTGTATCAATTGTCAAACTGTGTTTGGTTGGGAGTAAAACTTTTGATGAAAAGTTTTTGAGGTAGAAGTTGTCACATTGATAAAAAATGATGTGATATAATAGGAGTAATGATGAGAAATAAAGAGAATAAAGTTAAAATAGATAGGTTAGTTGTATGGATAGTTGTGTAGAAATGATTGAAAAGTAGGGTAGTTTGTATAGGAAAATGTGAAAAAATAATTAAAAAATAGAGTAATTATGGTAAGTGAAAAGTTTTAGATTGAAAAGTTTTGGTTGACATGTTTATATCCCAAACAAACACACCTTAATTATCAAACGAATGTGGCTCAATAATGAGATTTGCATTATCTACCCCAAACAAAATCAGTACTAAGAAAAAAAGATTTCATAGAAGAGACGAAACATTCAAACAATGCCAAAAGTACACTTTTTAACCAACATATTCAGCGGATAAACTACAACCAAAAGAAAATTAGAGCTGAAATCACCGCTACGGAATGTAAAAAAATTGATACCTGCGGTCCTGCACTTTCTGAAAGATTCTTTTGAGCATTTGGAGTCCGTGCTTGGCATCCACAAAGGATAACATGCATCTTTTTGTTTTACTAAGGAAAGATTCACATATTGCAATTCCATTATATTTTCATCAATCGTACAGATATATCTTCCATTTTAGGCCCAACAGGTCGCATGCGTAAAAAGATAATTAAGAAATCAACAAAGAAACAGGGATGTTGGAACACATAAATATATACTACCTGGATTCCTTTCCTTTTATTATTTTTTATTTTTTTATACAACCTTACCTGGAATCTTAAATACAAAATATCAAAAAAAGCGGACCGCCATCTCTTGCACCGGGTGTCCTGAGCTTTAAGTGCATTAAACTCTTTTTTTTTTTTTGAATTTTTTATAAAAGTAAATTATTAAAATACCACTGATTTTTAAAAATAAAAAATAAAAATCTAAAATACTTTAAAAATGATAAAAATTGATCCACATATTAAATACACTTAAATTAACACTTTTCTAAAAAAAATTCAAAAAAAATTCAAAAAAATAAGCTGATGCACTTGAGTACAGGGAATCGCGAACCGAAAAAAGCAGTTCCATCAATCATTTCCCATCACTGCATGAGAAACTTCATAATTAGTTGCTTCTGGCTACAGAGATCATTCATAGTTGTTTTCCATGACTTTTAATATACATTTTCACTCTATTTTGTTATATTCCTTTATCACATCTAATTTTACAACCATATCTTCGTTCTTCCCTTCTTTTACACCTTTCAAACAAAAAAAGCTTAATAGCAATGAAGACTTTCGTTTGTTATTAACACGTTTTTGTTGCTAATATAAATTAGCAATCAAAAAACATTTGGTTGCAGGATGGTTACAGAATCCCCTCCTGAACTGTAAGTGGCAACCAATCAGAAAATGGTTGGAAACATTATATAATAGCAACCAAATTTTTGGTTGCAAACTGTGGTTAAAAGATACGTTCCTCTTATGACTGCGATAAACACCATTAGCAACAATATGTTTCATTACAAAAACCGATTCTCACCCAAGATTAATTGCAATGAGGAAAACGGTTGCAGATAAGTAAACAGCCAGGATTAATTACGATGAAAAACTGTTGCATATTTTGTTGCCATCTTTGCATATTATTTTGTCGCGATATTGCAATTACATAATATTATAATCAAAAGCATATAATTAATGTTATTAAATTCAACATCCATACACAATTCATAGTATATGTAGCTAAAATTTATAGAGTTCGGAGGCGATTTTAGACCGGTCCAAATACATTTTTTTTTTTTTTGAAATTTTTTTATAAACATATTAATCTAGTTATATTTAATCTATAACATAAGTTTTATTATTTTTGGATATTTGTATATATTTATTTTGAAGTTTTAAAAACAGGAGTATTTAAATGATTATAAATAATTTAAAATGACTTAAATATCCCTATTTTTAAAAATTCAAAATAAATATATACACATATCCAAAAATGGTAAATTTTGGTTTATAGATTAAATACAACTAGATTAACATGTTTACAAAAAAATTTCAAATAAATAAAAATAAATATGTATTTGAACTGGGGGATCTCAAACCGGTATGAAAAGATCACCAGGTAAATTTTTATCAATAGAATGTTTTTAATAAAATGGTGTTAAATAAACAGGACGCTGAATGCCATATTCATAATGGCAAGTAAAAAAAAGTATTCTCTTATATTCCAAGATGATTAATCCCAATTTCACAGCTATACCTTCATAGCCCGGCCAAAAATTGAAAAAAAATAAAAAAGTGAGTAAGCATACAATATACCAATAGAGTGCAAGATTTTGCTTAGGTGCCCAGAAACTTTTTTTTGCATGTAGGTGCTTTACAAAGCTTCCCGTTATCATTTGTGCATCCAAGTAATTGAAGATAATGATTTGCTCTCTCGCTGTCCCTTCATGAGTTGTTAATGTTGTGCCTCTGATTTGCAGCGGATCTGATATGTGAGGTGAAATTAGGTCCAATTAAACCCCATTTTGCTAAGACGGATAATATAAACTGGCCCTTCGAAGGTGAAATCAACTAAGGATGTGTTCCGTAGGGTGTGTTTGGGAAGTTGTAAAATTTTTGATGAAAAATTTTGTATGTAAAAGTTGTTAAATCAGTAGAAAATGATATGATATTGTAGGGGTAATGATTATGAATAAAGAAAATAAATTTAAAATAAATAGGTTAGTTGTATTGGTAGTTGTGTAGAAATGATTAAAAAGTAGGGTTGTTGTATAGAACTATGTGTAAAAAATAATTAAAAAAAAGAGTAATTATGAAGAGTGAAAAGTTTTAGGTTGAAAAGTTTTAATTTGACAACTTTTCCAAATTGCCAAACACACCCGTAATGAATAAAACTTTTGATGAAAAGTTATGAAAAGTAAAAGTTGTTAAATCTTGTAATATGATAGGGTCAATGATGAGTAGTAAAGAGGATAAAGTAAAAATAAATATATTAGTTATGTGGATAGTTGTGTATAAATGATTGAAAAGTAGAGTAATTGTATAAGAAAATATGAAAAAAAATGATTAAAAAAATGATAATTGTGGAGAGTAAAAAGTTTTAGATTGAAAAGTTTTAACTTGCCATTTTTTATCAATTGTCAAACACACCCTAATTATCAATAGAATGTGGCTCAATAATGAGATTTGCATTATCTACCCCAAACAAAATCAGTACTAAGAAAAAAAGTATTTCGTAGAAGAGACAAAACATTCAAACAATGCCAAAAGTACACTTTTTAACCAACATATTCAGCGGATAAACTATAACCAAAAGAAAATTAGAGCTGAAATCACTGCTACGGAATGTAAAAAAATTGATACCTGCACCTTCTGAAAGATTCTTTAGAGCATTTGGAGTCCGTGTTTGGCATCCACAAAGGACAACATGCATCTTTTTGTTTTACGAAGGAAAGATTCGCATATTGCAATTCCATTGCATTTTCATCTATCGTACAAATATATCTTCCATTTTAGGCCCAACCGGTCGCATGCGTAAAAAGATAACTAAGAAATCAACAAAGAAACAGGAATGTTGAAACACATAAAATATGTTACCTGTATTCCTTTTTTTTTTTTTTTTTTGATAAAACCTTACCTAGAATCTTAAATACAAAATATGAAAAAAGCGGACCGCCATCTCCAGCACCCGGGTATCCTGAGCTTCGATACACACAAGTGCATTAAATCCATTTTTTTATTTTTTTTGAAATTTTTTTTATACAAGTGTTAATATAAGTGTATTTAACATGTATATCAATTTTTATAATTTTTGGAGTATTTTAAATATTTATTTTTTATTTTTAAAAATCAGTAGCATTTTAAGTAATTTTTATTTATTTCTAAAAATTAAAAATAAATATCTAAAATACTCCGTAGAAATTGATACATATGTTAAATATACTCACTTTTATAAAAAAAAATTTAAAAAAAGTGTACTTGGTGCAGGAAATAGCCATCAATCATTTCCCATCACTGCATGAGAAACTTCATAATTGGTCGTTTCTGGCTGCAGAGATCATTCATAGTTGTTTCTGACACCACAAGATAAAGCTGAAACAATCGTTAATGCTGGTGAAGGAAACTATTTCATCAAGCATTGGATCTTTGGAGCGTTATGAAACGTTCGAATGATACAAATATAGGTGGAGACACATGAAGCTTGGGGTTTTCAAAATTTAAAATTCTCTTGAAATTTTAAATAACCTACTTTTTAATATTTAAAATAACCCACACCATGGAATTGCATTGCTCTGAATATTTTGTTAGGCTCCGAATTTTACAAATTCCTATTTACCATCGGGGAATGACGGCGCATCTTCGGTGATCAAACTCGGGCCTTTTTGGTAGCAGCTTATGCTTAGGAGTGGGATGTGATTCCTTGCACCTTTGATATACCTCTGTGTATTTAACCTATTTTATTATTTTTTATAACTTTTTTCCATAAAGTGTTAATATAAGTAAATTTAACATGTGTATCCATTTTTATCATTTTTGGAGATTTTTAAGTTTTTTTATTTTTAAAAATAAGTGGCATTTTTAGTATTTTAGTAATTTAAAATTACTAAAACGCCTTTGATTTTTAAAAATCTAAAAAATTGACAAATCTTTATAAATAGTAAAAATTGTACATGTTAAATACACTTTTTTATAAGTATGTTAAATATATTTATATTAACAGTTGTGTAAACAAATTTTCATAAAAATAAAAAAATGAGTATTTGCATCCAGGTGTACGAAGCTAAATATACTCAGGTGCATACAATCACATTCCTAAACCAATGTCAATTTGCATGCAATCACGTTTCTAAATCAACTTGAGAAAATTCGAAATCAATATCGAGTTTGAATCAACCCACTCGACTTGGTCCTCTCCCTAATTTATTAAAATAATTATGTTTATTTACGCATTAAGCGATTTAACTATAATTATAATAAAATTTCTCCCATGCAATTATAAGCTAATTAAACTTTAAAATGTTTATTTTAAAACCTGAATTTCATTTACATTTATCAATAAAAGTTGAATTTATTGGATCTATATTAACTTTATTTCAAATAAGTATAAATATATAAACTCTTTAAAAATTATTACATATATACCAATTAATTATGAGATATGTAAGTCTCACTTGTATTAAACTTTAGATAGTGACTTCATGTAATTTTATTTATTTTTCGTACCTCGATTGTTAATGAGTCAATTCATTACACATTGTACTTAGACTTTTTTTTAATTAAAAGATCAATTTCATCGAAATCAAAGATATCATAAGCTATACAAATATATTCATATACAAATATAATAATATTGAAAAAATTCATTATCTCTGTCAATAATTTTAGCTTCTAGAGATTCACTTGAATTCCAACCCGAAACCAATGCTAACTAGGTTTGAACCCAATACGTACTCAAATTCTAATATTAAAGTTTAGCTTTGGATTCACCTCAACTCAACCTGACTCAAGTTGTAATTCTAAGTAGTTGAAGAGATATTTTGCAAAAGCCCTTGAATAATGTATAAAATTATAATTTTTAAAATGAAAAGCGCATGAAGTTATTTGCAAAATCCTTTTAAATAAATATATTTGAATAATTATTGTATTCTTGAATGGTTATTATATTCAAATTATTTATAATGTCTCAATTGTACTTTATTTAATCATTAACTCTTTTTAATGATGAATAAAGTAAATTTTGAAGTGAAAATTATAAGTGAATCAAGAAAAAATAATGTGATAATAAAAAGTTAGGAAATATTAACATTGTAATATCACTTTGTATTAACATTGTAATGTTCCAATTATTTGTAATGTCTCTATATACTTTATTTAATTATTAACTCAAAGTATTAGCACTTGTTGATAATAACTTTTATATATTTTTATGCATAATAATATACTTTTATATATTTTCCCTCTATTCAAATGCTTTTGTTGCTTCATGTTTTATTATTTTACCTTTTTATAGAAATATTTTCTTATTTTATTGGATGCGTTTTAACTGGAGCAAGATTAAAGTTATATCTTCTTAATTTATTAGATGCGTTTTAACTAGAGCAAGATTATAAATTGTATTTAGCCCTTGCAAGTTCTTTGGTGGCGAAGGTCTTTTTTTCAGAGAAAAGCTTCTCTGACGATTCCCAGCTCTCTCATGGCTTCCTTCGTAGGTCGCCTGCTCAGGAACCGTCAACTCGATCAGATCTCCTCTACCGCATTCGCCTTTTCTACTTCTCGATGTCTGTTCTCTTCGTCTGCTTCTTCGGCAGAACCCATTAGAGCTACTCTCTTCCCCGGCGATGGAATCGGCCCCGAGATCGCCGATTCAGTCAAACAGGTCATCTCACATCACCCCTATGTATCGCCTCCGCTTTCGATCCAAGGCCAAACTTCACCTTCTTTCGTTAAGGTCTTGATTTCATTATTTAGGTTTTGGCAGTCCTCCAATTAGAAAGAAAACTATGAGATTTTGAATGCCATTCCTGCCCTGTGATCCGTATACATACGATGGTTGTCGTTGGCATAGCTAGGCCATGGGTGTGGATTGCCAATTCCTGTTAGCTTAGGATTTTCCTTCAAATATTTTCTGTTTTTTCGCATGAGCTTTGTAGCTTGCTTGATGGATTTTGCATTGGTTCAGGAAGAAGCATTCGCTCTTTTGACTTCAAAAGATGCATTTTTCATCCATGGCCGGCTTTTATCTTCTTCATTTTCACGTAATGAGACTAGACTAACTAGTTGCAGCAGGCCTTTTGCGTTTAGAGTTCTTGGGTATCGGGGCATTGATGATTGTTGCAAGGTTGAGGATGGGGATGGAAGCGGTAAAGAAGAACTCAAGGATGCACGAACCAGGAGATGATATGGTCTGAATAGAGTGGAATTGTGCAGAATTGGGGGTTCATGCTGTTACATTAAATTGATTAGGATAAAATCCTACATTGGTGATGGGCAAACTATCTTTCTATTTCAAAATATTTTCTTGTATGTGATATTTGTCTTCTTTTTGTTCTATCTCAATGTGCTCAGGGACCATCTTTTGAATTCACTCTTGGTTATTTAAAATTTGATTCCTGGTGTTAAGAAAAGTTTTCAAGATAATTATATTTATGTTGGGAAAATGAGAAGATTTGTTTCCACTTCAGTCATGCACACTGGTGTCAATCACTTGTGCAAGTAAGTATTGACCAAATTCACATTGTTAAATGGAAACATTCAAACTAAAAGAGGCATATTCCTACTCTAAAGTGATTGGTAGTTAATCAGTGTTTTGTTGCTAGTTGTGTTGAAAATGTTTGCCTTTGGAGCATGGTATTAACTTACAATTGTGCTTGTGCATGGGAGAGGGAATCTGGAATCACAATAGCTTTAGATTTCACTTGTGTTTGCTGACCGTTTAGCTGGTGGACTAGAGCTTCAGAGGAAGAAGTTTCTGAGGCTTTGTTTAGCCATCTTTTTGGCTTGTCCCAAGCACTTTTCAGCAACCAGAAGTAGGTGGTTGGCTAGCATAGTGCTTTTTGCATGCAAATTAAGTCATTTTTAGCCTTCACAAGTGTTAACAACATCAGCAAATACAAACTGCTTCTCCCAAAGCATTGGTCTACTAGCGGGAACACCAAATGGCTTGCACCCAAATAAAGCCTCAAAGCTTCCGTTTCTAGCACCTTTGAAGGCTAAAAATACCTTGAAATGTCTGGAAGGATTATACCCCAAGCCTCTTTTTCTTGCAGAGGCAAAACAGCAATTGCTGCTCTCAAAATGTGCAACCAAACAAAGGCTTAGTACCTCGATGGCTATCATTGTTTGTTTGGAAAGGTCAAAGAAAGTTGATATTTTGAGTATATTTGAAATGGAATTTCCTTAGCTAATTTAAATCCAAATTAGAGTCTCTAAAATTAGGAAAAAAAAAAAGAATATTGTCATGAATGAAGAGAAAACATAATAAGAAAACTTCAAGCGAAATTTACTGGTAGTCTTTTGTCCATCTTATCATTGAGAATGGGCCTATGAAATAATTGATTATGAATGCTTGTGCTTTTGCTTTATATGGGTTCATAAGTTGATGAATTTGATTGTAAGTTATTTTAACTTGTGGATAGATTCTCTAAGGTCTTTAGAGTGTTTGACGTCCAAAATCATGTCTTAGAGAATTGAGCAACTGACAGATTGGTGGGGGTTCCATGAGGCTAGTTAGTCCAAAGAGAAAAAGGATTATAGGGTCCTGTAATTGTGCCATTTTCTCTATCCAGATTTTCAAACGAAGGGCACCATTTTGATGTCAATTCCCAAGAATTCCTCTTAAGTTCAGAGATCAAAAGCTTTTGGTTGTCTTTTTCGTGATGGGATTAATAGAATGTTACTACTCTACTTCCTGTTGAAAAAAAGAAAAAAAGAAAGGCTATACTTTATGCTTTTGGTTAGAGAGATGGCTGTCAAACTGGGTTTTTTGTTGTTGTTATCCTTTTTTATATTTTACCTTCAGTAAAATTTATTGCCATTTACTTTTGGAGGCTTGAGTTTGGCTTGAAGTTTGTGCAGATGTCTTCCTCGTTTTTAACATGCTGATACTCATATCGAAATTGATCTAGATGGCTATATTCAAAGGCGACTCTTCTTTTCAACCTTTAAGAATACTCATTTTAATGTGAAAAGGAGAGGTGCAGATTATTTTATTGCATTGTCCTTCTTCGCTTGCTATCAATTTAAGGCAGTCCTACAGCAATAAATAACATCATCGGTATTATTGCCGTTGGGGTGTTTCATAGATTTGTCTTAATTCTCATTTATCACATCTTATCCATTATGAGATTGTCAACCATTTTCAAACCTTTTTTAAAATCTGCTATCAACCATGTGTGAGTGCAGGTATTCAATGCTGCTGGAGTCCCAATAGAATGGGAAGAGCACTTTGTGGGAAAGGAAGTTGACCCGAGAACAGAGAGCTTCCTAACTTGGGAAAGCTTGGACTCTGTACGTAGAAATGGTGTTGGCTTGAAAGGGCCCATGGCCACTCCAATTGGGAAGGGCCACAGGTCTTTGAACCTTACACTAAGGAAGGAACTTGGTTTATATGCAAATGTTAGACCCTGCACCAGTCTCTCCGGCTATAAAACTCGATACGATGATGTAAATCTTGTGACAATTCGTGAAAATACTGAAGGAGAGTACAGTGGCCTGGAACATCAAGTAAGCTTGTATTGACACTATTTTCATCTTTTACATTTTATCATTGTTTGTATTTGCATGTATGTGATTAATTCTCGTGGTCCCTTGGTGGGTCAATGAAACATAACCAGGTGGTGAGAGGTGTAGTTGAAAGTCTCAAGATCATTACTCGCCAGGCAAGTTTGAGGGTAGCAGAATATGCTTTTCACTATGCAAAGACAAATGGCAGAGAAAGGGTGTCGGCAATACACAAGGCCAACATAATGAGGAAGACTGATGGTCTTTTTCTCAAGGTTGAATATGATTAAGATGATTCTCTCTCTCTCTCTCTCTCTCTCTCTCTCTCTCTCTCTCTCTCTCTCTCTCTCCGTGTCTCTAACACACACACACATACAGAGTCACTCACTGTACCTATTGTCTTTATCTGCAGTGCTGTCGGGAGGTTGCAGAGAAGTATCCAGAAATTACATATGAAGAAGTGATTATTGACAATTGCTGTATGATGGTATGCGGAAATTACTTTTTTAGTCCCCGGTTATAGTTTTTATGTTGCACTTTGATGGTAGTTGGGTCATAGTTGCCATAATCTGTTGTGAGACAGAGATTTCACGCTATATGTTGGATTGATTTCCTTAGCCATATGGCTGGGGGGAAGTACATTCATTCCTGCTAAAATTTTCCTTCATCTGGTTTTCATGTTTGTGCTTTTGTCATCTGTGGGATGCTCGAGGTGCAACGTAGTCAACTGTGGTCACCTCGGGGTCAACTTAACCCTAATGACCTAATCTTATTTGTACAATTCCAACCCAACACTTACCCTAATGCATTCCAATAATCTCAGTCCAATCTTCTATCTGTGAACATCATATGGAATTCAGGTTAAAGTTGGATGGACAATTCAAGTTGAAGCGTCTGTAAATGCACATTTTCTCTCTTTATGTGTCTGCCAGAAGCAACGAAATTCATAGGATGAAGCAGGTGAAAGTCTTAGTTCAATGAACCTAGTTTTCAAACATGAATTTCAAGTGAAATGCTGCCAGAGGTGGTAAACTTCCATCAAACAACAGTTGGGAAGGTTCGAAACAAACTTCGCATAGAAGACAAATTTCATGTATCTATGTCAAAAGAAGATGTAGAACAATGCCAAAAGTAGACTATATATTGCACAAGTAGGAAAAGTAGAAGGAAAGAAAAATAATAATGTGCAGAATGTCAAAAATTAGTTATATAGTCCGATAGATACAGAAGTTAAAAGAAATGATTCTATAAGATAATGCCTGATGGCCAATGAAATAAAGAGGTTCGACATTAGCTAAACACAAGTGCATGTGCACAGGAGAGAGGTGGGCTGGAGCTATGCTATTGTTTTGTAAAGATGGGGAGGGAAAGAAGATGGGACATTGGCTTTGTGGTAAAGCACAAAAGAGATGCTAATATGAATTGATGCCAAGAGTGGAAGAGAACAGGAGATGGTCACTGCTAAAGGACATTGATGAAAGCTAGGGAAGAAGGTATCTTCGGGCACCCTGATTTGCAATAATGGCTTTGAATCACCAAAAGGCTGACGATGAAGAGTAGATGGTTGCTATTAGGATGTCTCCCTGGTCTTGATAGATTTGTGTTAGAGATGAAAAGAGCTAGAACTATCAATAGAAAGATGGGGAAGGGTGAGTGATTTGGAGCTAAAAGCCATGTTGTATAAAACAGCTGACTTGGTGCATAGAGGTTCCACACATTGTGGGATTTGCGGAGGGGTACCCATGTGTGCAGGCTTGCCCTTGTTTTATAAAGAGGCTGTTTCTCATGATTCAAGCCCACAACCTCCAGTCACACAAGCTGCAAGTCTTACCATTCCACCAAGGCCCACCCTCTAAATAACCACACACATATATTTTAAATAAGAGAAGTGATCCTGTTAGCCCTGCTAAGCAAACGCCTCGCTGAGCTCATTTCAAAAAACCCATTTACGACACTTATTTTTTGCTTTCTTCTTCATACACTTGTTTATATATGTGTATTTAACATATAAATTAAGTTTTACCATTTTTGGATATGTGCATATATTTTTAAAGATTATCTATATATATGTATTTAGAATAAAAATCTCAAAAAAAATATATGCACATATCCAAAAATGGTAAAACTTGGTTATATGTTAAATACACTTAGATAAACAAATATATGAAGAAAAAAGTAAAAAATAAGTGTTGAAAATGGGTTTTTTGCTAATAAGATCATTATTCTTTAAATAATATCAACTATCTTGGTTTTATAGAATTTAGGATCCATTTGGGAAATGAGAGAAACCTGGGAAATGGTGGAAAAGTTGAGGAAAAGAGGGAATAATGTGATATATTAAGGGAACTAATTACTAAAGCATTTTGATTTTATACAGCCACATGTATTGCAGGCATAATATGGGGTAGCTGTAAATTTTTTTTTTTTTTCATTTTTTTTTATTTATGTACATGAGTCTTGCAGTTAAATCTCTGTCATTGTGAAATTTGGTAATTTTTAAAATTTTTTGGTGTTTTATTTAGATTTTTGAAAATTGATAAGAAAAAATGGTCATGGTATTTTTGAAAATTTATCTTCCTCCCCTGCCCAATTTGATCAATTTTTAAGTTTGGAAAATTAAGAAATATATGTATAAATGTAAGTGCTTGTTGCAGAAAGATGATTACAAGGACATTTTGAAGAGCATTAAGATTTAAATACCTCTTTCAAGGGTTTCAAACATCCAAAGGTTATGAAGACTCTTACAATATTATTGTCAAAAGATTAAAAAAAAAGTGCGAGATTCAGAAGTTGAAGTGGTGATTGAATTCAAATTTTCAGCCTCCAGACTTGAACTTTTGAGGTCTATCAATTTAATTTTGAGGATGAGTGAAAATTCACATGTTCAAAGTATTGCAAGGCAGTGAAAAGATTTCTCATGTTCAAGATGCCGAATATGGCTGCATCCTAAGTTTTAGCTATAGCTGAGAAACATTCCGTAAAAGTAGATCATAGAAGGTAATGACTGTTAAATTGGAGGATGAGTTTCTTGTGAAGTTAGGAAGAATGATGTGGACGAAAAGACCACTCCAGCTAGTTTTCCCGAAATAATCTTAATAGCCTTCTTGATTTTATATGGTCCTATGATAGGATATTTTATATTACTTGCTGCCAGTGAATCTTTTTTGTAAATTTCATTGTTCTCTTTACGAGGTCAAATCCCACAACTTTTTTGGAAAAATTGTCTCACATAAGGTATATCCATCAGAGGATTATAAATTTTTAATTTTCTGACATTTATTTATTTATTGAGCTTTGTTATGAATGTCTTGTTACTTATTTTTAATTTTTAATTATGCAAACAGCAAGTTTTATGGTGAATAAAGCTTAGTTTGTACGTTAGTGTAAGAAAGGGCATTATGTAAATCTAAGAAAGGGCATCATCTA